>CM069445.1:60797577-60852998 GCA_035610835.1 Ophiura sarsii
AATTGCTCAATTGGTAAAGCGCCCGGTAAAGAGTCAACTTCAGTATCACGAGGTTGGTGGATCAATTCTCAACTACACCTTTTGCAATTTCTTTTGAAATCCAAGTGATATAGAAATTAATACAAACTTGAATGTAAAATGATTACTCAATTATACTAGCTTTATTGTTATTTTTCAAAAAACAAGCGCATAATTAATTTGATTGTATAAAGTAATGATCTTAATAGTCCAACCTTTTTATAAGCTAAAACACATTTATACTACAAATTAACCACAGCAAAATGTATTCATTGGCTTATTTTAAATGTTTCACACAGTAATACAAACGTTTCCTTCATCATGATTTAAGGGCAAATTATGATGATGCATATTAGGTTGGTAGATCAAGTTAAGCAACAAAATGAAAGTAACTATGCAAACCACTATAATCCTGGTCTCACAATGAATGAATAGGTGAATGAATGGATGGCTATTAAATCAATTTATTTCCAATAAGATAGAGGGCCGTCCATTTATACCGACCCATCAATTATACATGTAGTTATAAAACAGTATCTGACACAGCAGTCTCGTTTAGATCAATTGGTTAAGCCGGCAGTTAGGGCAATTGTGATCGCAGGTTCCAGATGACAATTCCTGGTTCGAATCTCACTTCAAGACTTCTTCTTTTGGAAAGTTTATAAATATTTACGGTGTATATCAAATTCTTAACTTTGTTTTTACCATGAATAAATAGTGAATCTATCTTTGTCTTTAATGTGGGTTTTCCCTTTTTTTTCCCTCTCTTTCTACTATTTTTTATTTTAATTTTAATGTTATCACAATCGTTTATAAATAGTACAAACATTTAAATCAACCTCAACGACTTAGTATTTTTGTGAAGACATGCATGGATGGAGTACAATGAGACAATACGTTGATTACAATTCACTGCTTTTCAGTTCTGCTACTTATGGTTTTGGCCATTGTTGGTTCTAGATGACAATTCCTGATTGAGTTTATAGAGACACATACATGTACATGTACATGTATATGGTTCACAGTTGATCGAGCATGTAGCATGTCTATCGAATTTGGGGCAGAGGACTTCTTTAGTGATATAGACACAGTTTCGTAATTCTAAAACTAATCCGTTATAAATCAATAACACGTGGCCACTATACTACCATTTACATGAATGTAATGCATGACCTTCAATACCACGTGAGCTGCTCAAACTATGACATGTTCATTAGGCGTGCAATTTAAAGGCAATCCGTCAAACGTGTGTATTATAGTTCCGAAAAACTTAAACAGACTTAAAAAGATGGATGGTGCCGTAAATAAGTCCTTCGCGTGATTTCTTTTATTATTTCCACTCAGTTTTGTTTTATTTGTTTTGTGCTTTGTGTTTCTCCAAGAATAGGTATGGCACAAACGTGTAATATCGCGTTTCGAATCAATGAGGACAACAGGCAAACAGTCAAAACGTTATTGACTGGCCATGGCTTGCGTGTCCAGTTTGATTAAATTTTGTTTCATTTAAAAATATATATATATAAAAAAACCAACGAAAAAGATAGATTCCTTGTTCATTCATGATAAAAATAAAACACTGTCAAGAATTTGAAAATTATGACCTTTCCAAAAGAAGAAGTCTTGAAGTGAGATTCGAACCAGGAATTGTCATCTGGAACCCGCTATCACAATTGCCCTAACTGCCGGCTTAACCAATTGATCTAAACGAGACTGCTGTGTCAGATACTGTTTTATAACTACATGTATGATTGATGGGTCGGTATAAATGGACGGCCCTCTATCTTATTGGAAATAAATTGATTGAATAGCCATCCATTCATTCATCTATTCATTCATTGTGAGACCAGGATTATAGTGGTTTGCATAGTTACTTTCATTTTGTTGCTTAACTTGATCTACCAACCTAATATGCATCATCATAATTTTGCATTAATAAGTTTGCATTAATTTCTATATCACTTGGATTTCAAAAGAAATTGCAAAAGGTGTAGTTGAGAATTGATCCACCAACCTCGTGATACTGAAGTTGACGCTTTACCGGGCGCTTTACCAATTGAGCAATTCGTCTGTCCATGAAATTATTTAGAGAGTAATACAACTTTATATTATTGAATATCGAATACACTAAACAAATTCGTGATAATTTCTCTAGATCTATAGAGGGCGCTCATACCTTTTTATCTATTCTCTGCTTATTAACTATTAGTCAATGGGTGCTTATAGATGAAGTTTAACGGTATGTACACTATATACAGTTGTTGCAAGTAAATAATAAAAACTGAACAAAACTGGATGAGGAAGTAGCTACTTCCGGTGGTTGTCACCCAAGGCGGTAACTTACCCAAGGCGGTAATGTGTTACTTATATGGCACAGTTACCCTAAAGGCAGCCTTAAAGGTGTCAAGGGACTGACATTCAGCTGGATCTACCTGTAGGCTGTTCCAATTTCCGATGGTGCGGGGGAAGAAGGAATTACTATAAGCTGAAATGCTGGTATGTGGCTTTGCAAACCTTGATGAGTGACCTCTGGTGACGGTGGATAATGGAGAGAGATGCTGTTCATTTTTAACACTTAAGGGGGCTGTGCACCTTCAGGTACAGCCTCCGTAAAACTGCCGTGACTTTCTCATTATTCATTTAATCTATATAAAAGTATACATTTTTTGCAGGAAAGGGTTCAATGAATCCAACCATGATCATGAAATTGACCATTTTGGAAAAAATTATAAAAAACACGTTTTTTGACCAATTTTAGGTTCTGCAAAGATAACTCAAAATATTTTGTCAAATTTTGTCATACTAGTTTTATTATATTCCTCATACAATTCCCTAGGAATCGTTTTTTTTGTTTTTTTTCTCATTTATAGTTTTTTTATTATCATTTCTTTCGCTGAAAAGATCACATACACCATAAAAACACTTCAAATATACATGTGGTGATACAAATTATATTTACCAAGGGGTACATTCATATATGAACAAATATTATTTAGATTGAACGTATTTTGTATATAAACAGGTAAATGTATACAGAGACAGTGTATTGTTCCTCGTTCTTATAAACATACATGCAATAACTTTGACAATATAATTATCTTATTTCTCAAAAAGTGATGTCCATTTATGCCACCGGATATTGAAAGCTTTATTTTTCAGGTCTGCATTATAAATAGTTTTTTCGTTGACATACAAATTTATCACCTCTTTCTTTCCATAGGTTAAACAAGGTTTTTCTTCTTTTATGCTGGTTTTGTAAATATTGAATTTAAGAACTAATAGGATATTGTTAAAAACATAATCTTTGTACTGGTAATTTCCAAACAGGATCATTTCTTTTTTCAACCTAATACTTGTGTCCAGATTGATATTAATCCAGTTTTGAACGTCTTTCCAGTAGGCCCTACTTTATAGTAAATTCACATTCCCAAAAGAGATGAACAAAGTTTTCGTCAACTTCGTTACAAAAGGTACATTTTGGATTGATCGATTTACAAATTTTAACTAAAAGGGTATTTGTACAAAGGATTCTGTTTAAAAGGCGAAATTGGAACCAACGGAGTTTAACTTCCTGAGTACATTTCCAGTTACTGACAAATATTCAACCATTCTTTTTCAGTTAAATATAATTATACCTAATTTATGGTTCCATTTGTCAGTACATTTAAACTTAACCTTTAATCCAGTAATAAAAATGTTATAAAATTGTTTACAACCTTTGGATTCCTTAAGAATCATACTGGTATAAAAACCTTGATAAGGATTTGGAAGTGTGGTATTTGAACTACAAAGGAGATTTGAAAATGCTTCATGAATAGCTCTTTTCATCCCATGATATTGGAGAAAATTTATTCTGATATTATTTATTTTGAATGTCCTTAAGTAATAGGAACTCTCCATCTGTAGAAAGAAGATCATTGATATATTTGATACCAACTTTCTCCCAACTTTTGTACAGTACACATCTATTCCCCACAACAATATTACTATTATTCCAAATACTGGAACACAAAAACTTGTTCCCTATTTACAGGGTTGAGTATTGAAGCATAATCCCTCCATGCAATAAGCACACTTTTCCAAAAATCATTATGACAATCATGAATAATATGGTTCCAATATTCAAATGATGAATAATCAAAATTACATGACGGAACATTAACTTTAAATAAATTGTGAATTTTACTCTTATTTTCATACTTCAAAATTCTTCTTATCCAAGTTATCTTAAGAGCTTTTGCAAAAGAATCAAACTGAACCATACCGGTGCCTCCCTTCTCATAAGGGCGAGCCATCTGATTTCTACTAATCCTGTCAATCTTCCCTCCCCATATAAAATGATGAAAAGTTGAATTTATCTCATCGATGACATTATTCTCCGGGGATGGTAAGGAAAGTATTAGATGGTTCAGTTTTGATAAAAGAAGTGATTTAACCACTATATAATTCTACCCAATATACAGTAAGGAACCTTTTTGACCAGTGGTGAATTTGCTTTGTTATAGCTTGCATGGTAGTAGTATAATTGTTTTTGTTTTTTTGTTTTTTTAAATCTTTATTATTTTTTGAATTATCGACCAAAAAGTGCCAAAAATGATTAATATTTTCAACAACAAAAAAACACCTTTTCCTAGGGAATTGTATGAGGAATATAATAAAACTAGTATGACAAAATTTGACACAATATATTTTGAGTTATCTTTGCAGAACCTAAAATGGGTCAAAAAACGTGTTTTTTATAATTTTTTCCAAAATGGTCAATTTCATGATCATGTTTTTTTTTAAAAAAATTCCAAAATGGTCAATTTCATGATCATGGTTGGATTCATTGAACCCTTTCCTGCAAATAAAATGTATACTTTTATAGAGATTAAATGAATAATGAAGAAGTGACGGCAGTTTTACGGAGGCTATACCGAAGGTGCACAGCCCCCTTAAAGGTCCAGTATGAAGTCGTTAACGTTCCCCACATAATATATAGTGTGGTTCGAGACCATAATGTTAAAACCTGTGGAAAGAATGCGCGCGAAGCGTGCAAAAGAAAATCAGTTTTTAAACTAAAATGATCATGGAAAACTTTCCTGAAGCCATATTGTTCAGCTTGAATAAATAAACATTGAAACTAATTATTATTATTATTATTTATTATCTTTACCCAGGGTTGCCCGAATCAGCTGGCCGCTGTTCTTACTCGGGGCCCTGCACATCAATATAATACATGCTTCAAAATATTGACTTAATATAAAATACATGAGATATAATAATGACAATATGATTATGTATAGATTATAAAACCCAATGGACAACACTCATAAATCTATCACATAATGCATACAATAAAAACATATAACCCGGGAGCACCGCAACACTTTTAAGTTTTCAAAACTGAATTTTTGCTATTTTAGGTTGCTAATGATTTTTGAAGACTTTATAGCCCCTAGTATCACCCCTCTGCTGGATACCTATCAAAATATTCACACAGCTCATTTTACAGGGGGGTCAAAGTTTGGTTTTGTACAGGGAAGTATAGGGAGAGCTGAACTTGTTTTAAACCTGGGGTGCATTTCTTTGTTGAAAGGTGTATCATGATACATTTGGTATTAAATGATAGCTGTATATCAGTATTATTTTTCCCCATGTTTAAACCAGCATTTTTTATAGCTTATATGATGTAATAAATCAATTTAAATACTTAATTATAGGGCGCCCTCACTTGACCTGTCACAAAAGATATTAAATGTATGGAATGCCATTAGTGTAGTAACTCAATTATCAGTGTTTATCATCTATAAACCATGTGCTCTCTTTGATAAATATGTATTATGATAAGTAAACATGGCTTATTGAGAAATAAAAAGTTGAATCAATGTTTTTTCGACCAATAGAGTTGGTTTATCACATGTAAAAAAATGTGCATTGACTAGATACACGAATGGCTTGCCATATTCAAGCATGTTGTATGTATATAATAAAAAGTCCATCTCAGATCAGAGTCCAAAAGTAAAATGCTGTTATAAATGGGCATTGCAAAAGTGATTTTGTATGCTTAATATTATTTTAAATACCAATAGTTTATAGAATATGCCAAATTTGCTCACCGGGGGTGCCACTCCTCATGACAAGGGGTCCCATTTAGTCATGGTTAATTAAGACTGTCCAATATCAATTTTTTTTTTTTTAATTGTGTTTTCATTACATGTTTTTACACATATTAAGAGTCATTTTCTCATTTAATAAAATTGAATGCCAATAGTTGATATGATCTGCCAAATGTACTTCCCCGGGGGTACCACTACAAAGCGGGGTCTATTCAATAACAGGTTTAATGATTGGTGTTTTCATATATTGGTGTTTTCATACATGATTTGTATTCACACATACATGTATGAGAGTCAGTATTTCCCACTGAATGCCATAAGAACATAACATGTGCCAAATATGATCCCTCGGGGGTGCCACTCCTCCTGAGAGGGGGGTTATATTTACTGGGTTTCAGTGCCCCCCTACCAAAAAAGGTACATTTTAAAGTTTTAAATGTTTTCGTTACATGTGTTTACACACATCGAACGTTATTTCCAACTTTAATACAACTTTGAAGGCTAATAGTATAAATATTATCTGCCAAATGTACTTCCCCGGGGGTACCACTTTCGAGCGGGGTCTATTCAATAATGTGTTTTCATTTTCATACATTGGTATTTTCATACATTATTTCAGACATATTATATTTACACATAAATGATAGTCATATGCTATTCTGAATGCCATAGAACATAAATGTGCCAAATATGCTTCCTCAGGGGTGTCACTCCTTTTAGAGGGGTTATATTTACTAACTGTTAAAGGTAGATGACCCGATCACATTTCCAATTTTCAACTTGAAGTTTTCTATTCTACATGAAAGGTCATCCTTAAAAATGTCGTGTTCCAAAGTTTGAGTTGCATAGCTCTAATGGTTCTTATTTTAGACGCACAAGATGCTGTGAACTGTACCCATTGAGTTGTACACAAACTATATCGGTGGTATACCACCATTCGCGGTAATTCGATGTTATTTCATCGATTTCTCCGTAATTATACCGATTTAGGCCATCAAATTTCAGTATGATGATGAGAAAAATACGAGCTTTCATATGATATGAAAATCTCCGTATGTTTGAAATAATTCTGTGTTACGAAAATGTGATCGGGTCATCTACCTTTAAGCTCAAGACAGTTCAATTTCAATTTTTTAAATTTAATTTTTTTTTTTTTTAACAAAATATTAAGAATCATACGAATTTGAATGACAATAGTTGACATTAATCTGCCAATTGTCCAATTTCAATGATCTTGGTATATAATTATCCTGAATGCCATTGCCATTAGTACATAAAATGTTCCATTTTTCTCCTGGAGGGTACCACTCTCAAGAGCGGTCCTAAGGGACCGTTCATTATTTCGCCCGCCGGATTCGAACGATAAAAATCCAACAGCTTCCGAGGCTTCACCCCCTTGACCCCCACAAAAATGAAATTTATTTAATCATGAAAGTTTATTCAAATTATGCGATGTATTTAAACCTTCAAATATTCATTTAACATGGGGACTCATGGGATTATGACAGTCAAATTAGTACAAAGATAAAAGCTGTTCGAGCCGGCTATGCGCGCATGTGCCTACAAAATTAAGTTTATTGTTTTAGAAACTCGTTTAGAGCAAAAATATATCTCAATCATGGCAAATTTAAGTGTAAACGTGCACTGTTATCATGTGAAAGATGATGATCCTTTACCTAAGTGGATTTAGATATGTGCAAGCTTTTGAATTTGTCCCTCTCCTGTACATGTTTTAAGCAGGTTGTGTGAAATATAAATGATGAAAGATATTACTTACTACGACATTATGTGCTCCATGCTCTTTCCACTTAGTATATAGATAATTTACACATGTAATATAGAAAATATTCTCAGACTTAAGGATTTGTAAATTCATTGTGTCTGTGTATGTCATGCTATCTTCTTGTTATCATTAAAATATGAGAAAGAGTATGGTAAATCAGTGGGACACTAAATACAGGTAATTCTAAAAAATATGGGATTTCACTTTGTCCTGCACTACATGTACATGGTGTGCAGATATAATAAACATCACAGAAAATAATGTGAGTTGTCGCAACGGTTATTATAAATATATTATTTCACATGGCACAATATCTCTTATTTGTCAATGAAAAAGAATGGTTAAACAAAAATAAAATACCCACATTCTTATAACATTTATATGGATCAATCGATGTAAGGCAAAACATATCACAAAATATGGAAATATCATGAAATGAAACACATTTGATACAATTTTCTAAGCATATGAGGAGTAGAGACTCATGATATGAATATCTTAGATTAATTATAGACATGTAAGAGGCAACATATGTTCATGGTTTTTGCACGATTTAGATGCTTTTTAACAGTGTATAACGTCGTAGTATTCTTTTACGTCAAAATGTGTATGCGAATATGCAAAATACTGCATTTTAAGGACTGTTTTTAACGAATAAACAATTTATCTTACATGAAAAAAGTTGTTAGATATGAGTTCCTTGTCTGATTTCCTTTCATTTGAATCCCATATTTACATACTTTCGTCGAGGTTCCGATTTGACTCCCCCCTGTAGGGGGGTCTGTGTGAAACTTTTGTGGGGGTTTCCCGGAAACTGGTAAAACTACTTATTATGGGCTACCAAGTTACATGGTGCAACCGAAAATAACATGAAGTATAACAAAAAGTGTCTCGGTGCTCCCGGGTTAATGCTCCTGATATCAAGAGAGCGATTATTGGACAATTTTGGGGGTATTTGAGGGGTTAAGACTCATGATAGGAAGATCTTAAGTGAATTTGTTCTGTCATTCCAAGATAGATATGTCATGGGCAACATATGTTCAAGAATTTTTGCAAGATTTAATGGCTTTGTAACATTGTAAAATGTGGTTGTCTTCTTTTAAGTCAAATTGTGTTGCCGAATATGCAAAATACTGCATTTTAAGTACTGTCTTTTGCAAATAAATTGAAAATGGTTGATCATACATAAATAAAGTGTCTAGATATAAATTCCTTGTTCGATTATCTTTCATTTGAACCCCATATTGACATACTTCCGACAAAGTAAAAGTTTGACCCCCCCGGAGGGGGGTCTGTGTGAAACTTTTGGGGGGTATCCCCGAAATTGGTCAAACAACTTATTATGGGCTACCAAGTTACATGGTGCAACCAAAAATAGCATGAAGTATAACAAAAAGTGTTGCGGTGCTCCCGGGTTAATATTAAAATTATTTGATTACATATATATACACTTCATTAGAATTTCACTGAAAAGATCTATTTCATAAAAGCTTGACTATGATACATCAAACACATTAAATTTGAGCTAGTTTCAATGATAGGATTTATACAAAGCCTTAAAAGATTGCACGTTCACAGAATTTCTGATTGCAATTTCAATACAATTCCATACATTAACACCATTATCATGATTATAGCTAAAACAATACTTATAGGCCTACAACTCAATGTCATTGCTATTTGTCAATAGGGGTAGAGCCAACAGACCTGCTGCGGATTGCCTTGTATCGCGCTCGTGGTGTTCGCGCACATAACCGTGAAATTTACTTTGTAAATACGATGGTGCCAGACCATTTAGACATTTAAAAACCAGCAAAGCAGTGAAATAATTTCTGCGGTTAAAAAGTTTTTGCCATTTAAGTTCGTGGAACATTTCATTAGAGGGAGTAAAAAAATCAACACCAAGTATATAACTCGAGCACATCGCTTCTGTAGCACGTCAAGTTTATGCGTATCATCACTGTAGCGACCGTACCAAGCCACACTACAGTCCCGGGACTACAGTAGTCGAAATGTGGTTGAACCAATGCTTTGTAGATGCGAAACGCGCATAGATTGGCATGGTTAACACTTAAAAGGCCCAATATGAAGTGTTTAACGTCCCCCACATAATATTTAGAATATTTACAGTGGTACGACCCATTATAATGTTGAAACCTGTAAGAAAAATCGAGAAAAAAAATTCAGTTTTTGTGAACTAAAATATAGTCCAGAAAAAAACGTTCCCGCCATCTTGTTAAGTTTGAATAATGAAACATTGAAACTTATATGTGCAAAGCGCGCAAAATTGGCATTTTTAACACTATATAAAAAGGTCAAGTATAACGTTTTTTACGTCCCCCATATTAAAATTATGGGGTCGTGAGTCGTGACCCCGTAACCAACCGCCCATTTGCGCCGCTTATGCCCCTATCCTTCCTCCTCCCCTACCTCCTTTTCTTCCTCCTTCTTCCCCTCTTCCTCCTTCTTCTCCTCTTTCTCCTTTTTTAAACTATTATTTAAAGGGGGGCATGGCCTGCTGGGCCCCCTGGATACGCCACTGCATCGGACTATTCCATTTGAAAGCCATACAACCCATTTAGTCTAAGAAATAGCTAACACTATCATACTTATCATACATGTAGTCATGCATATTAGGTCTATGATCAGATGATGACCACTGTGTTATTACAATGGATTTGGCCTAGAGTTTGCTGGCTTTCGCACTCGGTAGGACACTGGATTGATGTAGTCAATGGGATCTATTAACAGAACTATCTAAACCCCTATGGAAGACACGACTTTAATCTTCCTCACCATTCCCACTGGGAGTATGAATTTCAAATAGAGAGTCACTTATTTTATAGGCAGAAACCTTCTTGAATATTTTTTGTATAGTAATATTAATGTAGGGCCTATAGGCATGTCTTTGTATCATGACGGAAATCTGCATCCGGGGGTGGGGGAGGGGGGGGGGGGGACCAACTGTTTTGTTGTTTGTAGGGGTGTGCCGCCCAGGAGGGTCTCAAAAGGGGGACTTCGGAACTGACTTGAGAGAATTTTATGACAAAAAAGGGTCTTAAGAACTGAATTTGATTAATAAGAACGCGCATTTTTGAATTTGAAATAAAATGGGGGTCTTAAGAGCTGATGCAGGCTGAAAAGGAAAAGGGGGTCTTAAGAGCTAGCAAAAGAGGGTAAAAAGGAGGTCTTCAGGGCGGCACATACCTATACCCCTTTCCAATGTCAGTGTCCCCCCCCCCCCCCCCACGAATGATAGTTCTGACATCTACTATTGGGACATATCCGTTTAGTAGAGTCATAATCTTGGATTTTGTGCATGACATAAATTGCCCGCTCAGGAGCGCTATTAATTCAGTCTGGTAAACCTATTGTTATCAATTACTACGAGAGGATTTGTCTGGTTGTAATTTAAATTCGGGGCTAACTGCATGGGTGAGTTTTCATTATGTTGCAAATATCATCCACGCTCATGCGTTTAAACTACTCTATGGGCGTTGCAATACAGCCGGTTGGTTGCACACGAGAATTATGTCATATAGCAACCAGCTTTGATGGAAGGCGAATATTTAAAAAAAAATTAGGGCATCAATTTATAGCGCTGCTAAGCGGGCCTTGTAGCCTAATGACCATTTTCTTCCTACCTTGGTTTCTTGGTGAATTTGTCAACTAGAACAATTTTTAAAGGAAATGAGCTCCCATGCATCTCTCAAAAGTGACGGGAACGTTCTTTTGTAGCGCAAATTCCAAAATGGCCGCCAAACAGGGGCCCGAAAATTCAAATGACTTCAATTAAGCTAAGAAGCATACCAAATTGTTCGGCTGAGCACAAGGATTCCGAAAATGTATAGTTTGCCCTACTTCCGATGTTTGGTTAAACGAGTTATCAGGTAAAACGTAAAAAGGTCGTTGACCTTTGCATATATGGGGTCAAAGTTTAAACTTGCTCCAATTTTGAAAAGCAATATCTCAAAATGTTCGTATGATCACAAGGATTCCAGAAATTGAATTTTTTTTACCACCGGAAATATTTTGTGTGGGTCAAAAGGTCAAGGCGTACTGACAGAACCTGACCTTTTGACCCCTTTATAAGGTACAACAGACACTCTAGGTGGTAAAAACTAAGGTAGGAAGAAAATGGTCACAGAATCCAAGATTATGACTCTACTAGTTGTGATAGGATCTATAAATTCGTGGGTATTTTTTCTGATACAATACTAAATGAATGTCGAATATTTTTGATATATAAAATGAAAATGTGTTTATACTACTGAAATCAACAATGATCAATGGGCTTTTCAATATTTGAAATCCATCCAGTCCCTGTGGAAGATATAAGTTACCAGTGGCGTACCCAGGGGTGGGTGGGTGGTCCAGGGGGGCCGGTGTTCCCTAAAATAACCCCGTCGGTAAACGTAGTCACCCAAATACGGGGGTGACTGTATGAATTACTTTCATGTCCACAGCCAAGAATATATTGACGGGGATTTTGTTGCACAACGGGAAACAAGTTGGGGTTTTCCTTACCACTCTATGTTTTATAAAGAAAATATTTTGCAGAAATGTAACAATCTTGAAATTTATCAAAATTAGGGGCGTATGTTAGTTGTATCACTATAATTACCCCCTTTATTTTACCTTATTGTCCACGAAACATCAAACAGTATTATAGTACGGTCACCAAGTAGCCTACAAGTCAAGAAAAACGCGGGTTCTTTATTCTCTAGCATTTTTAATTCACCATAGGTCTTGGTCCAAACTGACAATTCTAAATTGATTAATACACAGTATGTCGGCGGTTTAAAACTGTCCAACTGGTTATGAAAAAGGTGATTTTGTTAGACTATTGCATTTTATGACTCGCCCTGTATATAATTGTTATTTTGAAGGAGAACCTGTTTTATCTGTTGGTACCATCTGAATATTAAACCAGTAATACAACCACAATTCATTTCCTTCTTCCGTGTTAAAGCGGATTAATGAGTTTATTTTGCTTTCGGGGCTTTTCACAAACAACTTCGTACCAAGAATTATTGTTTCAATGTGCTAAATATCACTCATGTATATCCTTTGAATTAATTAATTTAAGTTCGTGGATGCTAGCTTTTGGCTGATTGTGATACCCTTCTGTAAGTACGTGGTGGATGCTATAGCCTAAGGAAGGTTTGACAAGCCTATCTTATGTAGAAAATGCGCTGAATCCCAAAAAAAGTCACTCTTACTGACCCCACTCACGACATTTTGGTCGTTTTGGCAATTTTTTGTGAAGGAATGACAATTTGTACCTCATTTGGTATTTAAAAAAAATCGGAATCTTGCTATAGATGTTTTCATGAGGTTATCACAAGAGAGGTTCCACGGCTGACCCAACAAAGTATCGTCCCATCCAGGGGCGGACATTTCTTGTTAGGTGTGGGGGGGATGATAAGTTTTGCCCCTAAACAAATAAATTTAGCTGGTACCATCCAGGCGGTGCGCAGCACCGCACTCCGAGCTATGCTCGGACAGGGGGGAGTCTGAGGGGGGATGTGCCCCCCTCTGAAGTAGAAAAAAATTCAATTTTCAAACTCATTTGGTGCGATCTGGTGTATACTTTTGACGAATATTGTATTGAAAAGCCATCGCTTCATTTTCAATAAATATTTTGTTTTTAGTATAGATGGTTTAAAAGCTCCAACAAGGGGGAGTCTGAGGGGGGATGTGCCCCCCTCAGAAGTAGAAAAAATTTCAGTTTTCAAACTCATTTGGTGCGATCTGGTGTATACTTTTGACCAATATTGTATTGAAAAGCCATCGCTTCATTTTCAATAAATATTTTGTTTTTTATCAATGAACAAAAGAAGTTGAGCATTTTTTATACTGATATATTCTTGATTTTAGTAGATGGTTTAAAAGCTCCAACAGGGGGCGTCTGAGGGTGGGGGATATGCCCCCCTGAGAAGTAGAAATGTTTTCAATTTTCAAACTCATTTTGTGCGATCTGGTATACTTTTGACCAATATTTTATTGAAAAGCAATCACTTTATTTCTGATCAATATTGGCTTTTTAAATAGGCAGATAGGCCTATACCAGAAAGAAGTTAATTAGTTACCTCCAAAAGATGGATTCTTAACGTACATACGCGTATGTATCCTAACCAATGTACAATAAACTCCAAACGTTCTTATGTCCCTCCCTCCCTCCCTCTCTTTTTCCTTTTTTTTCTCCCTTTTCCCCTTTTTTCTTTCTTTTTTTCCTTCCCCTCCCCCCCTTTTTTCCTTTTTTTTGTTGGTAGATGTGAAAAATCAGGGGGGGGGGGGGATGATTACATTGACCATCCCCCCCAGGTCAAAAAGTGGGGGGGGGGGATAAATCCCCCCCATCCCCCCCGGGATTTCCGCCCTTGGTCCCATCTCACTTCTAAGCAATATCAGCAAGATCATGGAAGATGTCGTGCAGAAACAACTTCAACGATTTTTTCTCAGCAACAACCTGATCTCCATCATACAGTTTGGATTTAGAGCAGGCCATAGCACAGCCAATCTCCTCAACATCCTGTCACAGAAATGAAACAACTCTCTAGACCAAAGTGACGAGGTTTGTGTCATTGCCCTAGACATAAAAGGAGCTTTCGACAAAGTATGGCACAACGGGCTTTACTCAAAGCTGATGGCAAAGGGTGTTACCGAAACTACATATCCGATAGATCCATCAATGTCGTCATGTCAGGTCAAGCATCCAACACTGTTCCCATAAATGTTTCTGTTCCACAAAGATCTATCTTCATTGATGACCTTGTAGATATTTGTGATAATGAGCTCTATCTACACGCTGACGACTCAACACTCTTCGCACCCATAAAGTAATCAACTGATGCCAACGCAGTAGATGCCAGCCTCAACCAGAGATCTTAGCAACATGAAAACATGGGCTGGCAAATGGAAAGTAACCTTTGAGCCTACCAAATGATAGACCATGGTAATCTCCAGGAGGAGAACCCCATCGAGACTTGATAGTTACTTTGGAGACTGCGAACTACCATCTGCAGAAGAACTTGAGACCCTGTGTTTTACCATTGACAGCAAGCTGCCTTGGTCAAAACACAGCCCGGCTATCACATCTAAAGCTTGCCAGAAACATGGCGGTCTTCGTAAGGTTTCATATAAATTGAAGGCTGAAGGCAGATCCACTGTTCACAAATCACAATCCGCAGCATAATGGAGTTATGTCTAACTAAGCTGGGCAAGCGCTTCACATACTATTCTAAGCCAGCTTGACAACATCCAAAAGCACTCCAAGAGGCACTAAAAATTATTGGAGCTCACAATGCTACTGGTCTGTCACAGCTCAACATCACCAGTCTGCGTCACAGGCGACAGGTCGCAGCAGCTACGGTCTTGAACAAAATGCACACCAACCACTGCCCAAGGGATTTGGCATTTGGCGTTGCTTCCGAAACCATATGTTCAACGTCGCACTACCTGTTATAGTGTATCAACCTAATTCATGATCTTTCACTGCCGACTGCCAGAACTCGCTGCTTAGACAGAAGCTTCCTTCACACAGCCATTCCCTTATGGAACAGTCTTCCAGACGACGTTGTTGGCAACATCTCAGAGACAGGAATCCAGGCTTTCAAGGGTCGCGTGCACAGACACCTTCTCTACAACTCTTAATTTGGCATAGCCTTTATACTCTTTCATGACAACCTTCAACACCTTTCAACACCTGACTGTTACATTAGCTTGGTGGTCATTGGTTAAGTGTAGGTTAATGCTTGGTTGGGGAGATGGTGGATGGTCCTGTAAGCATGTAGCCAGCTGGGCTGGTGATACGGCCACGCCCCAAATGGTGACAACAGGCAGCTCCTGGTAGATTTAGTACCTAAGTTTGTTGTGTCGGTTCTCTTGATGCCCATGACCTCCAGATATTATTTTTTCTTTTATTTATATTTGATGTTGTTCTCTATGTTTGGGCTTTTATCTTATTCTTATGTCACTTTCATCGGCATTTTTAACCCCTGCCCATTTGTGTTTCTTGTATTATGCATATTTTCTGAGTTGCAGTGAACCAATTAAATGGCCTTTCAAAGCTCTTTGTTGAGAGTTACCAGTTTGATTTACAATCACTCAGTTCATTAACCTTGTTAATGTCTGTTGGGCTATTGTTCACATTTGCTCTCTATATACACAAAAACCAAAAACTTGAGTTCATGAGTTGTCAATTGCAGGAAAACTTGAGTTAAAGAGTTGTAAATAAACTCCGGTGGAATGTAATTATAAAACGCGGCGTCACAGGTGGCATGTGAAACTCGGTACCTGATAGACGGTACGCATAATTCCTTGCCGACTAAAAAACGCGCAAAATGGGCAACAATCTGCGGGTTCTGTATTTTTGAAGCAACCCCGCCATGTCCGCAGATGTAATGTATTAAGAAACCACATTATGTTTAACATGTTTAATTACCTCATGGCCCTCCCATGCGTGATACCAATATATATTTATAAATCTATGGTTATGCCACATTACTTTATTAACCACCTGTCTCTGAAACCACATAATCACTCTACAACGCCCGGCCCGCCCACACACACAAGGTTGATTTATTAACCCAACCCAACTGTATTATACCACATCACTATAATCATAACCCTCCTAAACCATTTCCCGTGACTATTTTATTAACCCCTACCTCTCAAACCGCATTACTTTATTAACCCTCGGTCCCGTGGATTGTTTGGCATATGCCAACTTTGACCACCCCCACCTACTACCCCAGCAAAATGTAAAGAAATCATGGTGCTTTATTAACCCCAAAAGACGCTACGTATACCACATCACTATATAACCATAGGCCTATCCTAAACCTTACCCCCACCCGACACCATATACCCCTAATTAGGCCTATAACCATTTCCCGTGTGGCTTATATGCGCCATGTGTAGGAGGAGTGGGTGGTATTATATACGAGGGGCATTCAATAAATACCCGCAACCATTGTTGTTCTCCACACCTGAGTGATTCTGTGAAATCTAAGTGGGTACATTATAAAGTATGAACCTTAATCTATCATTTAACACAATCTGGATTTACTGAATATACCGTAATTATACCATTAGCATAAAATAACCCATATTTGGACTTTAAACTTGGAATAAAAATCTGCACATGCATAGAACGCACGGTGGTCAGAAAGCGCTCATAATGAGCAGAAATGAAAGGAAGAGACCAAATATTTTCTCAATTTTATTTAAATTCCGAACTTTATTGAGAAGTTTATACCGACGTATATATCTATCCATTCTTGTATATCTACGAGTATTTATTTTCAATACCTTTACAGACAATCTGGGAGTGAACAGAATCAGCAAGGTATCCTCTTCACTTACCATGACTCAATCCTATTCCGGTTTCGTCGTTGGATTGACGTTATTTATCAATGTCGCACACTGCAAAACTACCAATAGTTTGCCTGTTGGATTATCAGCTTACGAGACGGCTTCATTCAGCGTACCAAGCGTCGGGTCTGGGCATGAACCAAAATTCAACACTTTTACAATACATGACATAACAGGAGATGTGTACCTAGGGGCTTCTGATTTACTAGTGCATTTGGATTCCAACTATGCTCTTATAAAGAGTGTATCTACCAACAATTCGAATTGCCAGGGGGAGATCGGCAAAACTGATTCAAGAAATTGTATCAACCATAGCAAACTAGTTGCCATAAGATATCATGGGACTGATAATAGACTTATAACATGTGGCAATCGAAATGAAGGAAAATGCTCTGTACGAAATACAAGCGATATCTCTGATGAAATAAAGATGACTACCACGGCTATTGTTCCATCAGGAGAATTAGGTATAGCATATATCCTTGCCCCGTTGAAGACGAATCAGGCTAATTATGAAGATTTACTTTACTTGGCTTCTGAATTTGATCCAACGCGAAAGATCATACCTCAAGTATGTAGACGATCACTACTCGGCCGGACTACCTTTACCCAATGGGGACACGTAAGCCGTGCCTCACCTACCCCAGAAGAGTTCTTCTTGAAACCGGTAGATGCGTTTGTTTGGGATGGATTCACATATTTCGCAAACAACCAACAATATGATTCATCATATCGAACTGAATATTTAAATATATTGCCCAAAATCAGCCGCGTATGTCACACTAGCGCTGGACTCAGCAACGACATATTCGGTTCATATACTGAAATCGTGATGGAATGTCGAGGTGAAAATGGAACCGATTACAATCTTGTAAAAGATGTCCATATCGGAGAAGCAGCATCGGATCTCGCACAATCATTGGGTATTAGCCCTGGGCAGCATGTTCTCTATGCGGTGTTCGCGAAAAGACAATCTGGGTGTGACCTACCAAGTAACCAGTCTGCTGTCTGCATTTATGATCTCGACGAGATGGTCGACAAATTTGTAGATGCAATTCAGACATGCTTAGAAAGCACAGACAACTCCACCGGGATAGCCTATTTAGAGGGAAGTAAATGCGACACAGTAAGTTATTCATAATTGTTTCTTTAGCATATTTAGGCGATGCTGCGAAATACCTTAGGTTCTACAAAAAAGTGATGTTTTGCTTCACGCATCTTGCAAATATTCATGGAATTGGTAACTGTACATCTTGACGGACCATAGCATAATTTCCATTTTATGGCGATTTGAAGGAATGACGATATAAAAGAAATATCACTGCATACCGGAGTAAGTTAGAGTGAAAGTATGTTTTATTCTGGAACCCAGCAGCGTGTTAGCCTTTTTGAAGAATGGTTGACACAGTGGGAGGGCATTATTTGGAATGGGTTACATGTACTAGGAGAGGGTGTACTTCGTGAGGGTAAACCGGGAAAATTCAGATTGTAACAAACAAAATTATACAATTTTGAAAAAATGTAAACCATAATTTCAAAATAATGTCATGTACGAGAATAAAAAGGGAATAATCATCTTAATAAACTTTGTTTCATAAAAATGTGTGAGAGCAGAGAGATCTGACCAATTGTCTAAAAGAAAGTAGTCATGAAATCATCAGGACCACTTTGGCTAAACCCTGGGATGAAAATGATGAATGGAATCGAACCATGACCATAGAAAAAAGCGCTCATGTAATTAGACAATGGTTTATTTCAAGTGGATCTTCTAGATGCAGACTTTCCAACGAGGCTCCAATATGCACAGTGGCTAACTGGATTGCAGGAAAGATTTATGCGTGATATTGTCATTAGAGACATTGAAAACTTAAACTAGTCAGACACAGGCTGGACTAACTTTAAACTAGTCAAGCAGGTTAGTCAAGCCGGATGGAGTAGCTTAAACTAGTCAAGCAGGTTAGTCAAGCCTGCTTGATAGGTTATGGCCGACTTGACTAGCTTAAGGTTAGTAGCCGGACTAGCTTGATTGTTCTGCTGGACTAGTCTGTGGCTGGACTAGCTTATTATACAAGCTGACTTGACTAGCTTGAGGTTAGTCAAGCTGGCTGGACTAGCTTTAGGTTAGTCAAGGTACTGAGATAAAATATAAATGGCGGCATGCAGATAAGACGTACGTCATTGCCGGTCCGGTTTTGCTAGCCAATCCAGACGTAATTTGCTGTAGTTATTTCATTGTGTGGCCATATTGTGTACATCATAGTGTTTGCCAACATCTGTAGACTGTTTTATGCTACATTTTGTTTGGAATGACGACTCGGAGTAGAAAAAAACTAACTGTAAAGAACGACGGTAGCGCGGGCATCTCGAACGCTAACGGGTCAGCCATGGCTGACCAGTCCACTACAGCTAACACTGTAGTCAGCAGCCCCGCCAACAGCATGGTCAATACGAGTGCTATTGAACAGACAGCAGAGCAATCACCCGTGGCGAAACCAAGTACTGCTACGCAACATGAACAATTTGAGTCAGGCGGGATCTACTGGTTTGAGCTGGACTAACCTTACGTAATAGTCGAGCGAGTATGGTTTGAACAACAATATGATACAACAGCAGTTTAAAATAGAAAGGAACCAAATATATTAGCAGACAAGAGATTAAGAGAATGTATAAGTTTCTTTCAAACAAGCTGTTTAAAAACACATTTTTTTGCACTTTGTCAAAAAGGTGAAATCACCATGTCTTATGGAGTGTAACTTCATTAAAATAAGTCCGATATTCATTATCTAAAATTCTAATAAAAGGGTACAGTATAGCAAATATGATAGAAAAACAACGGATCTGATCTCATTGATTTTGATGATGAAAGAATGTATTGAACTTTGGGCATCGATGGGTACTAATCTTTTTGGGACAGCCTGTATATTCATTGAAGTGTGTTTCATGGTCGTGATGCTGATGCATATATATCATTATATTAAGTGTAATGTAGTTTATTCATATGTTTTGGGTCATTCATTTAAATATCAACCAATGCCCATTTAGCAGTTGTGAGCCCTAAATGAAAACGCCGTTTCAGCAGTTGTTTAACTTCATGGGCATATCTTGCACTTTTTAAGGGTTACTATGAATTATGTATTATACTTATATAGTTATTGCAAACATCATGCCTCTTAAAAGAATAAGAAAAATGTATTGAAATATCCCCAAAGTGCAAAAATTGACTATTTGTAGCACCAATAACAAGAAAAACGGTATGGGGAATCTAGTTAACTGGTGTTGAATATCATATAGGTGACCGGCAGATAGATGGGGTTACAGGTGATGTCACACCGGGTATTTTGTCGGCAGTTGCCATTGTTCTTTTGCCCGGCGGTTTATGGGTTGGGTTGGGGGGGGGGGGGGGGGGGGGGGGGCGTGTTTTTAAATTCTTTGGCCACAGGCATACGCACGTTTCAGGATGATGTCTGCCCTCCCCGGCCGCGAATTTATTAACCGTACTCACTCTCTGTATAAATGTATTGCTGTACAATGTACATGTGCTATGCACTTTACTCCGTCAGGTATCAAATGTTGTTTACGGTAATAAAGATCGCTCCCCGGCCCCCAGGAGGAAGGCATATATTATTTAGTTCATCGGAAAACTATTTTGAATACAGACCCCCGCCTCCGATCCTTTCAAGATTAAAACCTGAGAAGTTATCTCAAGTAACACCAGGAACCTAATTGTGTATTCAAACGACATCCTTTTATTGGCTTACAGGGTTATGATAAAGCCACCGCTTATTCCAAAGCAAGGGAACAGGAGTGTGAAGCAGAAGATTACGCTCTTCCCAATGGTCGGGTCAACGATCCACTCGTATCGGATGCCGTGATGGAGTGGTCGGATACTCTGAATCATACCATAGCGTTCATCGGGACAGCACAGGGACAACTTTTGAAGGTACTATACTCTGTTTGGCCATCTCGAGACAGTGACGTATCCGCGTATTCTACTATTGCAGCACATAACGCGTGCGCCTACTCGCGGCGCTAGCGTACAAACACGAGAGTTGAAAGGCGGAAGATACACACGCGTGCGTAAAAGCTGCGCCAGTTAAGTTACGTCACTGTCTCGAGATGGCCAAACAGAGTATAGTAATCACTTTAAATAATATTATGGCGACAACAATTTTATCATGAGATTATTGTTCTCAGATGCGGCATTGGTATCAACATTAGGGGAGAGGAAACGGGAGGGGGAAACAAATAACACAAATAGTTGGCAAGATGCGCGCAAAGCGTATGACCATTTATTTACAATTTTAAATGTCACAATGCCTCAAATTAACTTCAATTGGTCTAAATGGGCCCGGGAAATCTATATAGGCATTTCAGATCAACTTTGAAGCTGATGTCAGAGGTGATTTTTACATAAAGGTTCTATTTGTTTTAAATAGATTTTTATCCGGAAAGCAATTATCTCTTTTAAAGCTTGTAAAAAGATTGCTTTTGTAAGCATTAAAAGAATAGTTCAGGTCTTCATCTTTTTTCATTAAATCAGTTAAATTGGTTCCTAACAAACCTTTCTTTGATATACACGTCCCGTAACTTATAAACCAATTAAGCAATCGTGATTATTATAACTTTCCTTCACCTAAAAATTCAATATTATTGATCCCCTAAAAAAAACCTGATATGTCTATTCTTTCACGAAATTTACTAGATCCACGTAGATGAAGCCCGCGTTTATGAGACTCTGTCTTTAGAGAGTCCTGTATTGAAGAATCCGGTTCTGGATGAAGCAAATGGTTTTCTACACGTCCTGACGGAGAACAAGGTTCTTATTATCTAATAAATGCCATCGCAATATTGATGCTATTGAAGCTAACATGGCTAATATAACGGCCCGACCGACCTGATTCTTTTTCGAATTTGAGAATTTAAAAAAAAAATACAAATACAAATTTGTTAAATGTTTTGACATATTTGCATATTTTTGGCTTGCAAATTATCGATTTGTTAATTGATTTTATTTGGATTATTTTTGCTCTAAATACTAAGTTCTAAATAATTCCCAGTTAAATGCGAGAGATGGTTGAACTTACATTTTAAATATGGTCGTTTGCGCGAGTTTAAATTTTTGCCGAATAAAATTTGTAATTCCGGTAATTCTGATATCGGATTTAAAAAAGTCGAAATTATAAGAAACCTGTCATGGGCCTATTAGTATTAGGCCTATTATGATAACTAGTGACGCGAGGAAGGTTTATAAAAAAAACCAATAGTAGGCCTATATAAATTACGAATGAGCTCAAAATAATGTGGTTCACTTGCAATCTGCTAAATTGGATTTTCTTTTCTCAAATTTATTTGCAAAAGATTTTCAAATTGAAAGTTGAAAATTGTAGTCGTTACACTACCTGTGAGGAATGCATTGGAGCCACTGGGGATGACGGGGACCCGTATTGTGGCTGGTGCACATTAGAAAACAGGTAACTATATAAATGCAACATTTTCTATCAATTTACTAGTGTAAAGTACTCAATTACGAGTGCGTATCAGCAGGTTCTGTCACCAAAGGCTGCCCAAGCTACACAAGACAATACTGTCTTTATTGTGTTATGTCATCCTTTACATCACATTCTTAGCTCCCCTATGTACATTTAGTGGGAATATATAACCTGTATAGAATTTGTCAAGCACACTTCTGCAGCTTTTACTACTTCTACCTGTGAAATGGAAGTCCTCACAAAGTTTGCCCCACCAAGACAATACTTTGACGAAAATGGTATCCATTTGATCCACCCTAATCACTGGCGACTCCTGGCTCTTTCACAACACTCATATCAAATATTGCTGGGAGTTCTTTTTGAAGGATCCAAGACATAGCCAAAGCGGTACATTCAGAGAGATAAGACAACCCCTACTTTGGAGTAACGGCAACGTTTCAAGAAGTGTGTGTGGGGGTGGGGGGGGGGGGGGGGGGGGGGGGGGGGGGGGCTGAGGATGCAACGGTGTATGGACGTCAAGGGAAGCTTTCCAAGGGAAATTGTTATGGCCATCTTCAGAAACATGGGCCGAGTGACCTAACACTTTGATCCTCCATCGTGATACGGTATTAGTAAGATGTGGCTGTAATTTTAAAATATGTTTGAAGTATAGGTGATTTCGTGACGCACAGGAGATTCTCCTTTTTGTTGATCATTCATATAAGGCTTACGAAACGAAACGTACTCAACGGAATGTAGCCCCGAAAACTACTGAATTTTATTATCTCGTTACCAAATGTGTTGCTTAATTTCCAGGTTTTTTTCTAATCTGAACTTGCATTGCCTAATCAGGGTTAAAACTGGGTTTTTTCCGTTGCTAGTCTATGGTTTTGAAAATTATAAATTTCAGTGTGATTGATATTATGCCCACATTAACATAAAACTAACTCATTTTCTAAATGTTGACAAAGGCATTTAAATATTGACCGTGGCTTTTATCTTTTGAGAAGAAAAAGTTCTAATTAATTATAAATTATAGTCCATATTAAATGGTCATAACTATTTATTTTTATTTGAAAATGACTTAGAACCATGTAACATAATAGAATGACATTAAAATACCGGAATGATATTTTAATTAGATGCACACGATGGAATGAATGCCATAAAGCGAACGAATCTACACGATGGCTATCATACAAGGAGACGCAATGCCCAAGCATCCGCATCAGTTCTACGTCAGAGGCGGATAGTGCGTTTGTGGGTGAAGGGACGCAACAAGTAGGTCTGATTCATCATTGTGCGCATTTGATGAGCACGTGGGGTCCAGTGGAACAGCGCGAGATTCATGATCATGAGGTTGTGAGTTCTAGCCCGCTGTGGCCAACTTGTTTGTGTCCTTGGGCAAGATACTTAGTCTCAATTGCCTCGTCAACCCCAGCGATATTTAGGAGTCACAGTCTAAGTAGTGCTGATTGGCTGTGCACTGTTGGCCGGTAGCCGCCTAAGTGATGAAAAGGGTTCTTTAAGTGATGAAAAGGGTTCTGATTCAAATTGGCAGCGATAGTAATTGGCCAAAAGCGCTTTGGGACTCTGCTTGCATTGTGGAAAGCGCTTTATAAGAACGGTGTATTATTATCATTTTTGTTATTATTATTATTATTTATTATTATTTGTTGTAACATTGAAAAGATCAGCATAGTCTACAAGACAGATTAAAACTTGTCCGACGGCGAACCCGTTAAACTTTTAACTTATATAGTCTACAACGCTCGACCGCGGAGCGGTAGCGTTTATGGAAGTACGAGGTTGGTCATTTCGGCATTAACCCAAGATAAGGCACGTAAACCTTATATAGGGGTTTTATTCCATATCTAGGGATAAGGATCGTTAACTAGGGATAAGACCCGTGTTAGCCTGGGTTTACATCCCTTATCTGGGGTTAACGACGTAAACCCAAGATAAGGCCCGTTATCCTAGGTTTACGTCCCGTATCTGGAGATAAGGCCGTAAACCCAAGATAAGGGCCTTATCCTGGTTTAATGTGCCTTATATGGGGTTTTATGCCTTATCTGGGGTTAAGGGTTGTTAACTGGGGATAAGGACATGTTATCCTAGGCTATATGAGCCTTATCTAAGGATAAGGGCCTTATACCTAGTTAAGCTCCTTATCTGGTGTTAAGGAGCGTTATCTAGGGATAAGGCCCGCTTTATCCTAGCTTTACATCCCTTATCTGGAGTTAAGGCGGAAATGATACACTTGTGCTTCCAAAGCGTTTACCTCAGCTACGCATGTATCACGAACACATTATGAACATGAATACGCATGTGTAAGAGCGTGGAAGAGTTGGAACGTTGTGGAGAATGCCGAGCCCTGTTGTTATGTATAGGTCAACAATCTGACAATGATCACTGTACAGACCTCGAATATCACAAAAAACACATGTTTCGCGTCAGACTTATACCGTGGGAAATGATGTATCCTTACCACGGAAACCCTACATTTTATTTTAGAAAGAAGTTGTTGTACAAACCTAATGTCACTCAATTGTACTTGCACTTTAACTAGCTAATTACATTATTCATTTAGTTAGATCAAATTAACAAAACCTTTGTTATTTGGATTTAGAGAGGTATATTCGTCACATTGTGCGATATTACGTTACCTTATTTTGATGTCTTTTATGCATTTTACCATTCTGATACCACCGAAGAACCATTTTGATATAATTAATTATAACATTATTGATAAATATCATCAACAGAACCACCGTGCACTATATTTAAGATGTAAATCAGTATTATTGTAATGCATATTTTAAGCTTTCTTGAAATACTTTTGTGCCGACCGGTGCCATTTACAGACCGCTGTCACGGCGACGGTAGAAGCGAATAATTATTCTGGTAAGTCTTTGTAATGAATACCCATTAGCCAAACTCGGGTGCCACTCCCATACATTTGAAGTACCCGAAGGTAATCGGGCTGACGTCACAGCGGCCATCTATACGGCTTAGTAAACTCCATTCCAAATTTTAAATACAGCATAAATCACCAGCAATCACTAGTTGGTGTCAGTATGCTGGTGTCAAATATAGCTTGAAGATACACGCGGATTATTCCGGTTCGAATCACAGTTACAAACACTTTAGATTAAAGCATGATAACCTCTAACAAGAGGTATTTTCATTATGGACTCAATATAAATAGTCCATTATTAATTCACTATCTAGTAATTCATGACTATGTCATCGTCAATAAAAAAAATATTAAAAAAAAATAAAAAAATCATTAAAGGAAATCAGCACCTCTCTTCAATGTTGTAAGATAAATGTTTCAGATCAATGCGTTCAGTATTTGCGTTGCATGAGCGGCGATTTGTTTTGTCACGCATTTGAATACGGTTATTGTTCTTCTTTTTACTAAGTAGGTATATGTTTATGTTTGCACACATTCAACTTCATAATTTAGACAATGAGCTTATTGAAACTCAATCTCTATCTAACAATGGTAGTAGCGTGTTTGGGTTATTTTTAAAGAAAAATATGAATTTTGTGTTTAGGCAATGTATTTAAAATTAATGTTTAGGCGTCCGTATACGGGGGGGGGGGGGGGGGGGGGCAAAGATGGGCGGCAGACGGATGCATACGCACGTGGTTTAGAGGCAATGTTGGCGGAGTGGGGGTTGTCTCTAGCGCCGGACGTACACGTGGCTTAGAGGCAATTTTATTTAAATAAAATGGCGACGGAATAAGAATTTGGATTACACAAGAATTTAACGTGGTTTCTGTGTAAGTTGGGTCACCACAATATTGACAGAAAAAAACAAACATTCTTAGACTTATTATTTCCGAATTTTAATTTTTCAATATTTTTTAACATGAAATTTGGTTCCAACTAAGCAACGGAAAAACGAGAAGAACCCCCCCCCCCCCCGAAAAAACGGGCACTCATATTATTACTAATTTGGTAAATTTACCCCTTAAACTTCTAATCGTTGGAAACATTCCTTAGGGTCGTTGCCACATGGATTAAAATCAATAGAATGGACAAGGTCACATGACTTTACGTTAATCGATAGGCGAATGTCGAAGATGCGACTTTGTACAGAGGTCTATGGGGAAAATTTTAAATAATCGTTGATTCTCGAAACAAATGCCGAAGGCAATATATGTGAAATTAATGTTTAGCCATCCGTAAACGGGTGGGGTGGTGACAAAGATGGGCGGCAGACGAATGCATACGCACGTGGTTTAGAGGCAATTTTGGCGGGGTAGGGGGTGGTCGTCAGCGCCGGACGGATGCAGTCGTGGCTTGGAGGCAATTTCATTTAAATTATTGTTAAGCAGGGGGGGGGGGGGGGGGGGGGGGGGGATCAGATTTTGAATTACACAAGATTTAACATGGTTTCTGTCTAAGTTGAGTCACCACAATATTGACAGAACAACAACAAAAAATCCATGGCCTATTATTTCCGAATTTCAATTTTTACTTTCAATATTTTGTTACTTAAAATTATGTTCCTACTAACGAAAAAACGGGCACTCATATTATTACTATTTTGGTAAGTTTACCCCTTAAACTTTCATTCCTTTGAAACATTACTTAGGGTCATTGCCATATGAGTTGGATTGGACAAGGCCACAGGACTTAGCATTAATCGACAGGCGAGTGTCGAAGATGCGACTTTATACAGAGGTCTATGGCCGGGGAAAATCTTAAATAATCGTCGATTTCTCGAAAATAAATTCACTAGTCACTTTTGTTTTTAATGAAACCAAATTCTTTATTTGCCGAAGGTATGATTATTTAAATTAGAACAAAAAGAAAAAAGGGGAACAATTTATCCCACTCGGTAACAATTACTGAATGTCCAATTTACTAGAATGGCCCTGAAGTTCATGTCACACCACCAACCCCATCAACATACCCACCCCGCCCACCCACTCCAACCCTCCCACTCCATCTCGAACCCTAACCCACCACCACGCAACACCTTCACCCCGTGAATGTCTTTCGCATGCCAATGTCGATGGATATCAGTTGGCCATTTTTTTCGTTTTATTTTTTCTGTTTTTACAGTCACTAGTTATCAAAATGGGATAGAGGAAAAATCAATGGACTTTATTGTGTCTACAATGAAAATATTCACTGTTATTGCGTATATGATGTGCTAACTGTTAACACAGATAAGGGATTACAGTTATCACAGCTCGGTAACACAATTAGCGCTTCTTCGACTGAAATTTCTGGGTACAAACTATCTAAAAACAAGAGTTATTTTCATTATAGACTCAATATAGTCCATTTAGTAATTCACTATCTAGTAATTTATGACTATGTCATCGTCAAAAAATAAAATATATATGGAAACGAGATATTTATTCATTCACTTTTCAATTGAAAAATGTATTTCTACATTTTATAAGAGTTCTGTGTTATCGATCGTAACATTCATAGCAACCCGAAAACAAAAACAAAACAACTTATTGTTAGGAGAGAGACTACCATTATTCTTCTAATCTAAATTAACCTTAAGTTTGTTTTCATTTGTGTAAATAATTTGACCTTAACGTGCAAGATTGGCGATAGTAATTATGATTATTTTAATTATGTGAAATTTTGTTTTGAACTTGGTTAATAATTGACAATGTGCAGGCTTACCATCACTTTGTTTTCAATTTTGATACAAGATTGAACTTATCATGCAAATTGCAAACTGTAACTTTACTTATATGAAGTTTAAAAATGTGAATAAAGACTTTGATAGCTTTCATATTTAAAAGAAAAACCCAAACAAGTAGTTAATAAATTTTATCTTTGAGAGAAATATTGATTCACTTCTTTTTTTGTGCCGTCTGAATCACTCAATATCGACTTGAGTTCTCATCCTGACACGTATATAGGAAGTTACGATGCTGTTAATTATGACTATGTTTCTGTCTCAATTCACGTTCTTTATACATTTTTGGTTTTGTCTTGCGTCATGACGTAAACATGAAGTCAACGAGGATTTGGATTCGATTGCCAAGGTAACTAATTTTACACAAAAAGTAGTATGAATTAACAATCTGTATATATCAGAATCTGGATTTATCATTAGGGTAACTGTTTAACATGCCTTATTTATCTCTGAAAGCATCATAATTTGGATATTATAGTAGATTCACAGACTTTGGCCGGTTTACCATTTCAGCACAGGTAATTATTGTTTAATTGAGGGGGAGGACGTGATTTTTAATCTTAATCTGATCATTGGCACATATGGTTCTATGCTTCCCTGTGTCTTTAATTACATTGTTGGTAGTTCAAATCCAGAATAGTGACAGAGTTTTCTCGTGCAGTTGTCCAAATTTAGTTTCTTTCTAATTTTATTTAAAGAAGGATAAGAAATGATAATCAATGTGTCACTTGTTAAGATGGCACGTTTGAATAGCGCGCTATTTGTTTGGGTAGTTTAAATACATGCATGGATGCTTGATAGTTGGGGATGTGCTGCTTAAACACTTTGAAGTCCATTAAATCGCAGCGAAACCAATAGTCCATTAAATCGCAGCGAAACCAATAGCATGTGTTGCTTAAACACTTTGAAGTCCATTAAATCGCAGCGAAACCAATAGCATGTAAACGATGCCGATATCGTCGTGACGGGACCATTGCGGTTCTTTTTTGCTCTTAACGTTAAATGAAATAGGTCCAAATCAATAACCGATCGGCCAATGTTTATGAATCTACTATAGCATAAAGGCCCTGCATAAGATATAGTTTACCAGAATCATAATTGCACAAATTCCAAAATGGCCGCCATACAGGGGCCCGAAAATTCAAATGACTTCAATTAAGCTTAAAAGCATATCAAATTGTTCGACTGAGCACAAAGACTCCGAAAATGTATAGTTTGTCCCACTGCCGATGTTTGGTTAACGAGTTATCGGGTAAAACGTAAAAAGGTCTTTGACCTTTACATATGGGGTCAACATTTAAACTTGCTCCTATTTTGAAAAACATATTTAAAACATACGCTCTGTCTAGGTTAATCTGTCATCGTTCCATAAACATTATCAATTATTTTTCCATGAGGTCCATCTAAACCGAGTAAAATGTTAGAATCGGGTACGCACTTTAAACAACAGGAAACGAATTACTTAAATTAAACCGACTTAATTTTAAGATTTGCGCTTTTCTTTAGATACCAGTCACTGCAAATAACGTGGTCGATGTTGTGGCTAACTTAACTCGAGTTATAAATGAAGGTACTGAGATCGATAATAAAGGTCTGGAGTCCATTGCCATTATCTTGGATGGTGTTGCTGATGTAGAACTGCCAGCTGAAAATGTAAGAAGTAGGTCTAAGCCAAGGACAAAAACAATTGAAAAAGAAAAGAACGAGAGCAAAAATAATTCTACGAGCCCGATTGACCAATATATTTCGAATTTGAGATTTTGTTTCATCTTCAAAACTTTTGATGCCAATGTTTGGTTTCATTTGTAAGATTTGAGATTATCTTGTTTAATATTCCATCTTTTATGCACATGATTATGATTTTTTTCTGAAAAGTAAGGAGAGAAAGAGAAATAATAAAAACACAAAAACAAAAACAAACCAAACAAAAATGAGTGGTCCGTCCGCATAATGTAATTGATATAATTAATTATATACTTGATTCCTAAGTTTGTAAATCAATATTTAATCTATGCAATTGCAACACATTTTTGAGACTAGAAATTAATTATAATTAAATGTAATAGTTCTGCATAACTAGAACAGTATCGGGCTATTTTCAGTTTAAATCCATACAACCCTATGGAATACCTCGATCTTCCACACAGGGAATTTTGTTCACACTCCCTGAATTTTGTTCACACTCCCTGTGAGATAGAAAGGGAAATGTCTTTCGTAGGGTGTGTATGGATTTCATAACAGCCCGTTATGATACAATAACATTAATCCTTCATTCCAAACAGCTAACGAGATCCGTTGTGGCAATCGTAGATAACGTACTTTCCAAATACGACGAGGATCTTAACGAAGATTCAGCCACACCACAGAATGATGACGCATCTCCTGTTGCAGTATCGCCCTTCCCTAATCAGATTCAAAGAGCACTTGAAAGTCAGATATCATCGTTACAGTTGAACCAAAATGGTAGTAACAATACTGTCATCGAAGGGGAAAACGTGGTCATCCATGCCGTGAAAATCCCAAGAGAGTCTCTTATTAATAACAGCCTGGTATTTGAAAGCATTCCATCAGGTGGTGTGAACTCGGGCAATGGTAGATCTACACGTGTACATACGGGAAACGCCCCTGACAAAAGGGCAGAAGCCGCCATTTCTTTGCCAAGTGATGTCTTTCTTTCCGCTACAGGTACTGTTCACATGTTTTAGTTCCAATCACGATTCCTTTTGAATTTTCTAAATGGCTGAGTGTTGTTATGGCCCTGTCACACCTACGGCGGTCAGGCCAGTGATTGCACTGCACTGAAAAAATATCAAAATATAAATAACATGCAGTGAAAGCGCGGAAAACTTTCCGAAATTGTCGATTTTTAAATCAAGGTCACTAAAACCCTTTCACATACTGCTGCGATCAGGCTGGCGCTTGCATTACGATGAAAAATTGTCAAAACGCCAAGCCAAGCGCACCCGGGTCGCCAAGAACTCCTCGGTGACGCAGTGTGAACTGGCTGGGACGTGCAGGGGCGAACTGGGACCTGAAAGCGGCCGTGGCAAAATTATTAAAGCGGCCCTTTTTGACCATAGAAGTATGTCGTCCCGGTAGTAAATTTTCGTAAAAGGTTGCCCCAATTTTTTTCCCAGTCAGTCATCTCGTGAATTTCACGTAAGTGTGGGGGGGGGGGGGGGGGGGGGGGGCGGGCGGGGGTAGGGTCAAAAAAATTCGCACGGTCAAAGCATTTCGCACGGTCAACAAATTTCGCACGGTCACAAAATTTCGCACAGTCACAAATTTTCGCACGGTCACAAATTTTGAGTAACCGGCCCAAAATTTGAGTAACCGGCCCTGAGAGGCCCAAAACCAAGCGGCCCATGTGGCGATCGCCACAACGCCACAGTGGCCAGTCCGCCCCTGGGGACGTGAGAGGGTCCCCATGGTCTTTTTAAAGTAGAAACACAGTGGGTCGTAATAGGAGCGCCGTAACAATGTGATACGCGGGATAGGAGCGTACTATAGGCTGCATTGTTTTTAAACAAATGACCATTTTGAGCAGTTTTTCGCGCTCTTCCTGCGTGTTACATGGGGACCCTCTACCGCTCTAGCCAGTGTCCACTGCGTCCCCAATCATGGCAATCGGTTCTAAGAGACCTTGCTTGGCGCTTTGATACTTTATTCAGCGCAACGCAAGCACAAGGCCTGATCGCCGTAGGTGTGACAGCCCTTATTATATATGTTGCATTAAAATATTCCAGTCTGCACTCGAAAGATTGGTTGGAATGAAACATAATGAGAAAGCAAAGAATGCACATGCGAAACTATTTTGTTAATGTCAGATACTCCTAAATTATTAGTAATACGAATTTGCACGTACTGACGTCATATTTCCCCATAATTCACGACAACTTTTGTAAAGAAAATCAATATGATTTTATGAGGAACCAGTGTTTCTATTTATTTCAAAAGATGACAGTTTAATTTTGAACCATGAACCATTTTTGAACCATGAAACTGAAGTACTAAAGAACACATTTAATATCATGTGTCCGATTAATGATATTGAGAAAACACAATGATAAAGAAATTCACAAAGATAACGACGTATAAACGTATTACGCTCGTATTTAGGCTTATAGATCAAATTTGACGCCTGATTTTATGACTCACAGGTAACAGTTCTGCAGCAGTGCCAGTTAGCTTCTTCGTTTACCAGAACACCAAGTTGTTTCCATCGCAGCGTCTGATCAATGACTCCGATAATCCAAACCAGATTCGCGTTGCGGTAGCAAGTCGTATTATCACAGCTAACTTGGAAGGAGTTGACGACATCATGGATTTGCCAGAAAATAGCCAAGTTGAAACTATCTTTGCTCTAGTTCTGGTAAGGGCAAGAAAAGGAAGCCCTGTTCTATGAGACCTACCGACACATATTTTTTCGAATTTGAGATTTTTGTTTTCCCAATTTTTATTAATGTTTTGAAAAATTGTATAGGCCTACAGTTGTTTTTAAAATTGGGAAATGTTTGCCACAATTTTAAGGAAACATTTCAAAATGTACCAAATTTCTAACAAAAATAACTATTTTTAACATTCTGTACGCCAATATTGTTCTGGAAATGTCAATTGATTATGAGTGATGTTTCATCAAATTATTGTGAATAATGCATAAAGAGACTCTTTCATAAATCATTATTCATTGTTTTTCAAATATTGGTCATGTCCCTGTTTTGCCAATTACAAATTACAAAACAAGATTTGGAATAAAACATGGTACTTCATAATCATGTTTAAATAATCAAAATCTGCTTAAATGAAATAATAAGAAATTTTCAAAATCATGAATTAACAATACATGCTATTACAAACCCATTTATTCACGTGTTCACAATGTAGGGAAAAGACCGGAATGCTAGAATAGATCGTACTCAATGTGTATTCTGGGATGTCAATTCGAATGACGGAGTCGGTGATTGGTCGAATGAAGGATGTCAATTGAACCGGACTCTCAAAGATGGCAATGTGGTGTGCCAATGTAATCATCTCACTAGCTTTGCCGTTTTAGTGGTAAGAATTAACGATATCTTTTAAATGAATTTACAAATTAGTATGATGTATAGTTATTTTAGATTATTCAATTGTTGGTTTTCAGCCGCTGCAGTGAAATGGAACATATTTATAAGCAGATAATTTAGTAAACAATGTGAATATTTTTAACTGTTTTCTTAACATTTTATGACATAAAAGTATCTGTAGGCCTATGTGTTCTTTCACTGTCTTAAGTTCATGCAAATCCAACACAAACTTTAAATATGTTAAAGATTTTAAATACTCTTAAAGATTCCAAACATTTTGAAGGAAGATTCTTCTTCTTTATTTACAACATATAGAATATATAGGCTATTTTAAGAAGAAGCAGATTATTGGTTTGCTGGTAGCAACAACTCGCCGCTCGACAGTGGATCGGGATGTTTCCATTGATCAATGCGTCCTATACGAATACCTGTGTCACGCTATCAAGCGTGTTGAAAAAGCAAATTCAAAAATAATAATGGTTTTGGACACATAGCTCTCTTAATGTTCAGTCAATATTCATCAATCTTCATTACTACTCTACAACTACCTTGGTTGATATGGTTATACCGCCGTCAGCCCATATTTTGAAGAAATAGTAACAAGGAAAGATGATTGTTACGATGTATGAAAGTATTTATTATCCCGACGTTTCGGTGAGCTGTGTCATTACAGTTATTACTACAGGCGACCGACGTCTGATTCCTGTGCTACATCCGCCTTCCTCGGTGATGAGAGATCCGACGAAATTGAGCTGTTGGATCTGATCCACACCTTGGCCGATGACCATGACATTTGTTGAGATGTAGGCCCACGCTCTCGCTTTCATGTTTTACCCTTTTAAGTAAGACGCCCAACTCATCCAGGCTATATAGTTAGTGGCTAAAAGTGTGGTGTCATCTGCGTATCTTTGGGTTGTGAAGTTGCCAACCGAACTACTGATATCATGCCACCAGTCCATCCATCAAGGACATGCCTCATGATGTACTCAGTATACAAATTGAACAGAGTAGGTGAAGGATGCAGCTTGTCTCCCTGGACAGTATACGCACACACACACCAATGGTCCGTCCGAGGCTTTTTAGCAGCTGAACTGCATGAACTAGATGGCCAGACACTCCTAGAGCTTGGAGCGCATTCGAGAGAGGGCCATCTCTCACACAGTCAAAGGCGTTGGCATAATCTATAAAACAAAGGTGCCTTTCTCTTGTATTCTTTGCATTTTTCAACGATGTTGCGAATATTAGCGATATAATCTCTGGTATCACGGCCTCTTCGAAAACCAGCCTGTTCCGGAGGAAGCTCTCTTTCAAGATGAGGGCTCAGTCTTTCATTAAGGTTGTGAAGTAGGATTTTGCTGGCATGAGGGATAAGAGCTATTCTGTCCTCCCATGACACAACGGCATAACAGACTAATTTATTATTTTGAGGTAATTTTTATTGGTCTTGACTGTGCTGAACCGCTGAGCAATTTGTTTTACATCAAATAAAAGTCTGTAGGGATATTTATTGGTGTTTGTGGCTTTAAAGAGATGTATGTGTAAATGGGTAGGTATTCCAATCCTAGACATATATACTAATGGTAATATCTTAATTTGACAAAACTGTCTGTTCCCATGTATTTTCGTCGGGTGGTTGGAAATGTGGGATCAGCGGACATGACATTTTTTGAAGACGTTTTATCCGCAATTCTTTTTTCAAGACTATTATTATTTCCCCCAAACAAGAACGACACCTTGTCTCATAAGTTTCAAGATTTGATTGTCACAAATACAGAAAGCGTCATGTTACGCGCTACTTTTAAATAATCGGTTTAATTCAACGTATTTATCATCAAATGTTTTGCATAGCCAACCTTAAATATTCTACTCATGAATTCCTCCATTTTTTTCAAGTTTATATCATATTTCGCGGTTCTGTGTGTTCTAAGTTTTAATGTGAAACCTCAGTTGTTTATAAACAAAGTTAATCAAGCTCCATCTGGTTACAATAGACAATAGGATAACAATGAATGGACATCCACACGTTGAATTAGAACTAACAACCTAATAATCACCTCAGATTAAAGTTGCCTATTCAGTAGTAGTAGAGTCATAATCCACATACACTACCAACCAGTAAACACTACAAGTAATCAGTCCCGGGTCAGTCCCGAGTTATTTTAACAGTCTCTGCCTCTAAGAGTGTACCATTTGTAGGGGGTTGTGATTCATGGGTTCTCAGATCAACTTTTTAAAAATATCAGTAATACATTACCATACCATTATACTATAGCCAAGTTTTAAAATTCCTAACATTTTTGGTTCGGTCGTAAAAAATCACCGAAATGTCAGGAAAGAATCCCAGTAAAACGATTACTACGTTCCCCATAAGTATAACTATGGTACGCTCTCAGAGACAGAGACTGTTAAGCATACAAACAGTATCGAAACACCTCCCTCCCTCCTTTTAAAATAAAACATATTTGGTTGTCAACTCAACCTGCTTCCAAGTCGGATGTTCTAAACATTGCGCTCTTTAACACTCTTTATCACTATATCATAGACTGTATCCCACAGTCCCTTTGGCCTTTATATAGCCGTATTCTTAAAAAGATGGTGCACCAAAAGCTACCAAATCGGGAATTCTCGCGGGCGTATAAATGGTGAAGAGTGGAAGGAAGTATTCCGATAGCCGCTATCATACACTTTGTCCCACAGTCCCCCTATTCAAATTTATGTCAATATTTTAAATATTGCCTTTTTGTTACTCTCGCTTCCCAATCTTTCTCTCGTTCACTCATAGGATTGGCATGGTCAGCAGTTTGCTAGTCTTGCCCTAGACATTATTAGCAAGACTGGTTGTGGTATCAGCATAGCAGCTCTTATCATTACTCTCATTACATACCTGTCGGCCAAGTAAGTAATTACTGAACAGGAGCCTGTTTCTAAGTTTTTTTGGTCAACGTTTGTGGAATTTTAAAATGGGTAAATATTTATAAACAATATCATCATTTGAATCTGTCCAAACATGAAGCTCATGATTTGTCTGGACAAAGAAGAGTTTTCCTTGAAATATCATGCGTAGAAATTATACAATTATTGCACTTCATAAAACAGTTGACGAGTAACATTTGACATTTGTCTTTGTTTATATCTTTATCATATAGATCACTCCGTAGCAGAACACCAACGAAAATTTTGATCTGCTTGTCTTTCACCTTGTTGTGTTTATACTTTTTGTTCGTTGTTGGTGTGGACCAAATCGACTCTTCGTCCGGATGCGTAGCAATCGCTGTATTGTTACATTACCTGACGCTAGCGACAGTAGCTTGGATGGGTATTGAAGCTTTTAACTTGTACCTATATTTAGTCAGAGTGCACAATCCTCACGTTGCATATTTTATGCTAAAAGCTTGCCTCCTGGCTTGGGGTAAGTCAATTTAATTAACGAAAGCTTCATTCAGGTTACTAAATCTTTCTATCAGAAGAATAGCTGTCGAAAAGCGGCAAATCAAAATAAACCTTTACATAAAATCTCTATGTAGTCATGGTCACAGACGTAATAAAAATTCCATTGAAATGGAATGGGGGCGATCCAAAAGAAAGAAGCATGTTTTGTAACCATTTTCTGAAGCATCTGTTGCAAACCAAAATACCAGGGAAATGGTGTATGTATTTTCCATAATTCAAACCAAAAAACCAAATCAAAACACCACAGTCTAACCACTTATTAGACAAACCCACAGCAATTGGGAGGTTTCTCCTATTAGTCAAATAAGATATGCTATTATGTCTCTCTGTGGGGAGTCTATAAACATCTCTCTGAATGAATCATCAACAGTCTATGCATCAACTAAACAAATATAGCTTTGACTCCATCACAGACTGCAGGACTGTTAAAATAAACTGCATAGGTATGTAATTTACAAACATGGCTGCCCCCACTTATGTCTAGAAAGACCTAAATATGTATTTTTTTGCAATCTGATGCTATAAGGGTGGCTTCGCCCCCCCCAAAAGACAGACCCCGTATTTCCTTTATTATTTTTCAACGAGCATTGTGTACCCAAGCATAAAGTACACATTCTACCTTCAATAATAAGCTGAAATCTAAAACCTGAAGATACGTAATTATAACGTCAAATAAATGAAAGTCGAATCAAGTACGGTATTTAAAATGGCAACGGATATTTTAAGTTTATCATGCCGATGTGCTGCAGCATTACTTGTAAATGTCTGCAGCATGTCTAAGATGTGATTAGCGGATCCTAATCTTCAAACAAAGTTGATTCCATCAAAAATATGCTCTCTGCAGTAGAACATTGTTCCTTGATTGTGAACACATCTGCTTGCTCATTTCCTCTTCATTTTCCATTTCTCTTTGTAGGATTATGTTTGGATAATTGTTTGGGCCAGGTTTAAAACGGCAAAAAAATAAAATAAAGGATGAATGTGTACCTGATTTAAATACATAGACCCTGATCAGTACGCTCCATTGATCATGATTATATTTGGTCCGTTTAAAGGTGTATAGTTGTGAAATCAGAACTCTGGATCTAAGAGTAAAGTGACGCGATTTGTACCTTAAACCTTTGTAACACAAAGCGTACAAATATGCTTGCGAATATTTACACGGTAATAGGGCTGATTTGAGGAAATGACAACATTTGCCTTGGTTTCGGTTCAAAATTTTCAAGAGTTTAGAACGATAGGAGATCATAGGCGGCGGGAGGGGTGCTTGGTACACGCCCCAACAAAAACAAAACCACAAAAAACCCAAACAAATGTATAATTTCAGATATTCGGATATTTAGGATTATTTGATACCGGTATTAGCTATTTACTTATTTGAAATATATTGTGATATTATTAAGGATATTAAGGATAGGCTAAGTATGAGAATAGCTGCAACTATTCTTTAATTTAAATATTAAGATATTTTCTATGATCACAATTTAGCTCTAGTTATGTTTTCCTTTGGTTTTTGTTTCACGTGAAGAAATTTATAATACAAGTTCTATGATATAACTGTCACCCTCGTTTGTGTATTTATCTTACTACTTGACTACAGGTGGACCCCTGATTCCAGTTATCCTAGTTCTTGCTATTGATAATTCACAGTACCGCAACGATCACCAGTGAGTAGGCCTATTGGAGTCCTTTATCACCTTTTTGAACCCTGTATTAATCTGAGGAAAAGAATAGCATGTCCTATAAATGAAGCAAAAGTTATCAAATGTTCATAGTGCAGACGGGCGGATCTCGGAGGGGTGTTTCCATAACCTGATCACCAATATCTGACCACTTGTTTGACCACCTCTTCTGACCACTTTGTTACAAGATCTCAAAAGCCCTGTGTAATGTCATAGTGTAATACCGTTAAACTTCATCTATAAGCCCTCATTGACTAATAGTTAATAAGCTGAAAATAGATAAAAAGGTATGAGCGCCCTCTTTTGATCTAGAGAAATTAGCACGAATGAGTTTAGTGTATTCGATATTCAATACTATAAAGTTGTATTACTATCTAAATAATTTCATGGACAGACGAATTGCTCAATTGGTAAAGCGTCAACTTCAGTATCACGAGGTTGGTGGTTCGATTCTCAAGTACACCCTTTGCAATTTCTTTTGAAATCCTAGTGATATAGAAATTAATGCAAACTTGAATGTAAAATTATTACTCAATTATACAAGCTTTATTTTTATTTTTTAAAAAACAAGCACATAATTAATTTGATTGTAAAAAGTAATGATCTTAATAGTCCAACCTTTTTATACGCTGCTAAAACACATTTATACTACAAATTAACTACAGCAAAATGTATTCATTGGCTTATTTTAAATGTTTCACACAGTAATCTTAAACGTTTCCTTCATCATGATTTAAGGGAGAATTATGATGATGCATATTAGGTTGGTAGATCAAGTTAAGCAACAAAATTTAAGTAACTATGCAAACCACTATAATCCTGGTCTCACAGGATTATAATTGAATGGCTATTAAATCAATTTATTTCCAATAAGATAGAGGGCCGTCCATTTATACCGACCCATCAATCATACATGTAGTTATAAAACAGTATCTGACATAGCAGTCCCGTTTAGATCAATTGGTAAAGCCGACAGTTTGGGCTAGGGCAATTGTGATCGCAGGTTCCAGATGACAATACCTGGTTCGAATCTCACTTCAAGACTTCTTCTTTTGGAAAGTTTATAAATATTTACGGTGTATATCAAATTCTTAACTTTGTTTTTACCAAGAATAAATAGTGAATCTATCTTTGTCTTTAATGTGGGTTTTCCCTCTTTTTTCTCTCTTTCTACTATTTTTAATTTTAATTTTAATGTTATCACAATCGTTTATAAATAGCAAACATTTAAATCAACCTCAACGACTTAGTATTTTTGTGAAGACATGCATGGATGGAGTACAATGAGACAATACGTTGATTACAATTCAATATGCTTTTCAGTTCTGCTACTTATGGTCTTTTGTTAAGTTGTGGTTTTTGTGAGTAGTTGGCCATTGTTGGTTCTAGATGACAATTCCTGATTCGAGTTTTTAGAGACACCATGTCACAAGCCTTAGAGCAGGGACATTATCAAGAGCGCCATCGCTTGATGGCTAGTTTATCTAGTCTCAATTTATTTTTGATTGACAGGTAACATCTTTTGTTCCTCTCAAGTGATTGTCCTAGACAAAAGTCACACGAGTCGATGTACGTACCCGAGTCATCAGGTACCCATCGATTAAACCCCCATGATGCAACGATAGATTGTGGCTGTTAATCGACTCATTGAAGTGTGTACGAACGAAATAGATGTCCTTAATTGTTAAGTGTCGTTTAAATCAAAATTATATTCTTTAAGTGCAACAGCTTTTTAACTGCTTTTAGGCGAAAACTCTGTGTTAAAAACGCTTAAAATAGGAAATATAAAGCACTTTAAGCTCATGTTGAACTGTATAATGTTTTTTTCTTACTTAATTTACATCGAATAGATTTAGCTCAGCGGTAAGGTGTCGGATTTGAAATCAGCGGGGTACGGGTTCGAATCCTATCACAGCATGTAGTTTTGTCAATGTTATTTTATTTCGTATTTATCGAGATTTGTTATCCTGAGACAAGTATACCTAAAGGGATAAGCGCCCATTCATACCATTCATGCGCAGTGATCCAGGTCTGATACTGCATAATTGCTTTTCACTATCGAAGTGATTATGTAACTGCCTGGTAAATAGGTCACGCACCTTTATTAATGCTAGCACATCCCATTGGTTTTATGTAGCGATCTTTTCAATCAGTGTTCAGGGCTTGAAAGCGTGATCCAAATTGATATGGTAATAATTGGTTTATTACACGTAACACTTTAATAGTAAATAGTGGATGGCCAATCGATTATCATCATTCAATTTAATTTGTAGTACGACCTCGTTATTAGCGTCACCGCGATATATTAATCCAGTCATTCAGTTTAGCGTCAGCGATATTGTAATCCAATGTCATTTCAAATAACCTGAACACGCTTTTAGTATGGGCTGGTTACGACAGATTTTGAAATTATAATTAAAACAATGTATTATAAAATTGAAGTTAATAGTTTGTGTTTGCTTTAATACGAATTAAAACACCATGTGATATTTTTATTTATGAAAAGATAAGTTTATGAGCTCGACCACATCGAAATATGTATTAATAATTAATTAATTAATTAATGGGTAAATAAATAGATAAATAAATGAATATATTAATTCATTAATTAGGTAAGTTATTAAATCCTTAAACAAACAAATGAATAAATAAATATAATGTATAACATTAATGTTCAATTAATTGAAAATAAAATGAACACATAATTAATAAATAAACCCATCAAGATAGAAGAAAGTTTAAAAAAGAAGAAAATCAATATGAATAAATATCAATTTAAAAAAAAAAAAATGTAAATAGATAATAATATTAAATAAATAAATAAATAAATAACGTAAAATAATATAAATAAATAACATTAAAGGGGCGTGTACATCTCAAGTGTTTGTCCTGGACAAAAATCACATGACTCCCTACGTATCTGAGTCTCCGGATTCCCATGTAATAATACCCATGGTGCAATAGATTTGCCGCGAATTTTAATCGACAAAAGGTAATGTTGAAATTATTGTACGAACGAACTGTGTCTAGAATAGTTTCAAAAAGAAGTGCAATGCATAATAATGAAATCAGAATTACAATCTCCTTCAGCATATAATCAACTTTTGGGCGATAACCTTTGATAAAAACGCACAACAATCGAAATATAAAGCATTTTACCCTCCGATTTCAGTGATATTTGTATTTTAAACTCTATCTAATTTTATTTTAAAACTGTTTTATGCATAGTTTTCATTAGCTCAAATGGTAGAGCGCTGGCTTCACAATCATGAGGTCAGTGGTTCGAATCTTGTAAATGTCTTTTTCTTTTTGTTATTACACTTTTTTTTTTTTAATAACAGGATTGCTTATAATCGTTCGCTATATATTTATTGAATGTTGAATAATACTTTTTTCATTTGCAATTTCACTATGATAAAGAATGTCCTGTAAATATAATTGTGTTGATTGAACCATATGAACTATGGAGTCCCTAGCACGTCTATAATGGACATGGTCTGCAAAGACCAATTGTTATGTAAATAAGAAGCCAGTCGGCTTATATCCTTGAATCGATTTTTTTAGTTCCTTCAACACAGATATGGTCACGCGTTATGAACTCGCCTCCCAATAGGGTGGTGCCGTTACATTTTTTAGCTTCATGCTGTCATTTTCCTCTAATATTTTTAAAACCACAAAAGCTATCTCAACAAATTTGGTACCATATTAAAGCCCTAATAACAAGCTATCTGCCTGCCAAATGGCATTGGTATAGCTAATACAGAAAGGGCGATACAGCTGTTTGATGTTTGGGGACTAGGGGTGGTGCTGGAAGGGGTGCCGCTGGAAGGGGTGCCGCCTGTACAAACTCAATGGGGATAACCCCATGCTTTGTTCTTTATACAATAACTAGTAATCCCCTAATGTTACAAACACAATTTTGGTCCCATTTCAAAGGATATTTAGTAGTCTTTAAGTATGTGGTTCAACAGACTTGTCAACTATTATTAACAACTAATTAATTATGGATAAGACAATGATCATCAGCTTTCTTCCTATTCGCTACACAGTCAACATGAATAATCAGCCTCAATTTACCGGATTTATAAAAATGACTATAACAGAAAAAGTTTTCAACCTATGATAGCAAAAGTATACATTTTTGGAAAGCTTGTAACTAGAGGAATTCAGAAATGCAGGTAATATCAGGGAAAGGTTCATCCTTAAACAAATATTTCTGAAAATTCTAAAAATATATGAAATAAAAATGGGAGATATTCACTAGCCGGTATAATTACCATACCGACGTAGTAACTTTGACGAATATATATCATCTCATGGGTAATTTCATGAGGAATTCAAATATGTAAAAAAAATAATGATAGGGATAGGTATAAAAAATATATGGATCTCAAATTAAAAATTAAAAAACTCTGATATTTTCCGAACATTTCCGATCACACCATTTTAGTTCTTGGTCGTACTATAATTTTAATGGCATATTTGGTTTTCGCATGCAATTTCCCTTCAGAAAATGTATACTTTTACTACCTCAGGGGGGTATACAAGCAAATATAAATGTGTAAAGTTAAAATCATGTCGCGAAAGCCAAAATCCGTGTGTAACGCGAAAGGAGGCGAGCTTATAACACATGACCATATTTGTAATTTGCTCCAATCTTCAAAAAAGAGAGTTGTATCTTCAAAAATACATTACGCAGTTCACGGCTTACGCGGCCTGGTATGGGCGACAGTTATATTTTGGCGTAGATTTGATACCGTGCTGAACTCATCATGCTCATCGCTGCAAGAGCGCAATTATAAAATGCTGTCCGCTGTCCTAAATCTCTCTCGTCTTGACTCCCGGTCCTGAGCACATCATAACCCAATATTTGTATTGTGCCACTACTGTGAGACTACAGGGCCGTAAGACACTTTTTTCAAAGGGGGGGGGGGGGGGGGGGGGGGGGGGGGGGGGGGGGGGGCACTACCAAAACCCTATTGTATATTTCACGGACATAAATTATGCTAATGAGCTCATTAAATGACGTCACTCACATCATCGGGTTTTGCCGATGATTGAAATCCGTTGATTGAAATTCTAGGTCGAGTAAAATGATGTTCTTATTTGTTGTCTTATCTGTGAGCTTTTCTGATTTTTTTCCCGTATTGGAGTATTTTTTTATTGAAAATAGACAGTTCAAATTAAACGTTGGTTCCAAGTTCAAGTGACAGCACATGTATTAAAGGCGACAGCAAAGGCAATATGCAAGCAACATTTGAGAAAAAACGATGCCCGACTTTGCAAGAAAGTGTACGGGGAAGTGTACGGGTGAACATGACAAACCAAAACAGCCTAGTAAATGATCACCTCCGTGGCGCAATTGGTTAGCGCGTTCGGCTGTTAACCGAAAGGTTGGTGGTTCGAGTATTAAACTTGATCAAAAATATATTTGGAAACTGGTTACGAAAATCATGATGTACCGACAAAAAAAATCGCAAAAATGACCCAATTTTCTTCTTCTCGTCAGTAGCTGAAATATTGAAAAGTGGGGGTAGCGATGGCATTGTCAACAATAGCTGAAAAAATCGCCTGGTAGAAATCGCAAATCTACCCAGTCAGAAGTCAAGGCATGAAAATACCGTCTATGTTCGCCCCGGCCGCCAGTGAAGTGAGATTTCAAAAAAAAAAAAAAAAAAATCGGATCATTTACAACTCGCGATTGTGAAGGATTGCCTCGATCCATCAATTTTTGATCATCTTAGGCTCATTTTGAAGGGGAAGTCCTATTTATGTAAGATGTCATTTCCGATTTAATAAAAAACACGATTTTTGTTACTATCTTTGAGTCGATAAAGATGCATTTTCAATGCGATCGTAAACATCGTATTTTTGATGATTTTTAGACGTCATAGCAAAAACTTTATGCACAAGAAATGTTCCTAACGTATTAAACTTGATCAAAAATATATTTATTTGTAATACATTTTTGGACAGGGGTCAGGGCCACGACTTTTATTCACCTATGGTAAAAAAAAATACGCCATTTTCCAAACACACAGAGACTAAATCGTTTTTTCTAAAAGGTATTCAGCAGGATTCGAACCGAGGAGGGGAGAATCTATTAGATTACTAGTCCATATTCGTAGCCGCTCGGCCATAACTACTTACTGACGTGTCTATGTGTTCTCTATAATAATGAACTAGTGGTGAACTATTGAGTATTCGACGAAATGTAGCCAAATTGAACCCAGTTTCTAAATTGTATTTTAAATGTGAAAACGGTGTCGCTGCAAGCTACAATCTTGGAAAAAAGTCCTTGGAACGCGAACGCTGAGCTGAGCACACGTGCTGGGTAAGTTGTGCATGTATTGATACTTAGTGTCTTCTGTTATAAACGGAAATTGTTCAAATGAGATTTTTACTTCCCCACCCCCCATCGATCAATGTTGGGACACTCTGGCAAGCTACAGGAGCCACTGGCCTTGGTCAACATTGTACGGGGGAGTGGGGGTGACACTTGTCCGTTAATCACACGCAAGTGTTCCAAGACTTTTTTCCAGGATTGTATAAGAGGAATGCAAAATATTTGATCTAAATTTGGTTTTTCTGTCATAAATCAAAAACCGAATGTCGTATGAATCTCATATTACACACGATTTGAGTAAACAATAGGGGCATCACAAATATAATAAAAATGATGACAGGGAATTAATTTTATTTAGGGAGTGGTCACTGAAAACAATTATGTATGTCATATTTAACTACAATTTGACCCGTTTCTTGATCCCGCGCGTAATAATCTGATGTTTATAAATCAATAAATCAAAAGTATAAAGTTCTTGCTGAGAAATTAACATGTTTATACTTTTAATAATGTTATCACATTGCCTATTTGTTTGTTATTTGAAATATGAAACTATACATTTACACTTTCCACGCGACAGGTGTCTGCAGACGACAATCCAAAATTGCACAAAATGTTTCAAAAACGTCAAAATTATTGAATGTCATTTTACCAATATTTGGAATCACCTTATGAAATGCATTCAAATAAGTACAAACGTGCCTATTATTAGTTCAGTTATCCTTGAGATAGACATAAAAGTTAGACAAATCTGTTTTGTACCGTGGTTAAACCAATAGCCGCGTTGAAAGTGTTAACATTTGCCGAGCAGTAAACGTTTATTTGCAATACTATTCCTATCTATTGAAGATAGCTCATAACAGAAAAAAGGAAAAAAGCCACGCCATGAAAGCGACTCGAACCAACGCCAAGCAGGCTATGAACAGATAAAGGGTGCCAACGAACGCTCCTATCCACTCGGCCAAGCGGTCAGTGCTTACACAAGCGTGGATTTGTTTTATTATACATGTTATAGTAATGCATTATTGCAAAGTGTCACACACTTTACAACAGTTTACCATCAGTTTACCATTGGGACATTTTGCTTAAAATAGGCAATTAAACGTTTTTTCATACTGCCTTTGAGTTATCAAGATATGCATATGTGTTAGCTATACCAATCATGCATGTTGTAACTCCGAAATATAAGCCGCATTGGTCACATCTACGCATTTTGATAACAGTTTACCATTTAAAATGAAAACAAAATATGTATACTAATATTATACTATAGAAACGACGGTAAAGTGTTCAATGAACACGCGTTTCAAGGCAACACTTTACCATGCACTTTACCATACACTTTACCATTACGGTCCCAACTCGTCTGATGATTTCTTTGTGAATAAAGCTAAATTCATTTATCGCAGCGCTATTTTAATCAATAAATACAATAAAATATACTACTTAAATGGTTTATTTATGTATTCACGTATATTATATATTACTTAAATGGTTTATGTATTCACTTATTTAGTTGTTTGGGTTGTTTTTGAGGATGAGATTGAACTGAAGGCCTATAGATAATATTATCGTCGTGCTTACTCATCTGACTCATTAGCTCAGTTGACTAGAGCGCTGGTCTATAACCATCCAGAGGTCCCACTCAGGTTCAAATCCTGGATGTGCAATTTCTTTTACTGACTATCATTTATAATTTGTGGAGTAAGAAGAAACATTTACTCATCATCCAATCATGTCCAACTATTGTTTTTCCAATTATTTTCAAATATTTCCAAAAAATAAATGCCGACAGTTTTGAAAAAAAATGTGTAAGAAAAAAGTAATATTTGAAAAATCCATAAAATAAGGGTTTGTGAATAACGTGTCGGGAAAAAATACCAGCAATTTCAAAATGTTCAAAATAAATTCCAAAAACTGTAGGCAAAAACACCCTTTGACAATTTGAGCCAAAAAATGTTGGTTAATATTAATATGTGGAAATGTAGAACTAAATCCAAATGTAGTTTTTCAAAAATTATTTTGAATAAAAACAGCCCAAAAAGTGTACGTATAGGCCTATGAACATTCGAGCAGAACAAAAAGTGTTTTGAAAAAAGGTGTTTTTCTTGCATTTTTTCTTGGTGATTATTGGGCCGGGGGATTCATCGTCCCTTTGCAACACAAGTGATGCAAAACAACGACCGCAAATAAAAAAAACCATAATAACAGATGGGCATATGAATAATGAGCATCTATTATTATATTACAACCCGTTAATGCAATACGAAAGATAGCTGTCGAATCTGTCAAACAGAAGTTACTGCTATCTACTGAAGATAGTTATTTACAAGTAGGCCTAAGTTGTTTTACAATTATTTGTGTTACTTTCAACCCTATATATAGATTCCGTTACTTTTAGATACTCTTTTGCATATCTGACAATACATGAATAACTCTCGTAGGAGTATCTGAAAACGCCACATTATGCATTGCAATAATGGCCAATTATTATACATCTTCGAAATGCATTAGTTAGTATAGGGAATTGGTTTCACTGAACGTTCCCGTATTAAATGAATGTCTTTATAAAAAAAATACTGGGGATGCCAAGCCTATGGTCCCCTGCCAAATACTGTGCAATTTGAGATACATGTGACATTTAGTTTTTGAGATGTGATAGAAAAACCAAATTTAGATGATTTTTTTTGCAATCTGCGTATACATGTATAAGAGGAATGCAAAATATTTGATCTAAATTTGGTTTTTCTGTCATAAATCAAAAACCGAATGTCGTATGAATCTCATATTACACACGATTTGAGTAAACAATAGGGGCATCACAAATATAATAAAAATGATGACAGGGAATTAATTTTATTTAGGGAGTGGTCACTGAAAACAATTATGTATGTCATATTTAACTACAATTTGACCCGTTTCTTGATCCCGCGCGTAATAATCTGATGTTTATAAATCAATAAATCAAAAGTATAAAGTTCTTGCTGAGAAATTAACATGTTTATACTTTTAATAATGTTATCACATTGCCTATTTGTTTGTTATTTGAAATATGAAACTATACATTTACACTTTCCACGCGACAGGTGTCTGCAGACGACAATCCAAAATTGCACAAAATGTTTCAAAAACGTCAAAATTATTGAATGTCATTTTACCAATATTTGGAATCACCTTATGAAATGCATTCAAATAAGTACAAACGTGCCTATTATTAGTTCAGTTATCCTTGAGATAGACATAAAAGTTAGACAAATCTGTTTTGTACCGTGGTTAAACCAATAGCCGCGTTGAAAGTGTTAACATTTGCCGAGCAGTAAACGTTTATTTGCAATACTATTCCTATCTATTGAAGATAGCTCATAACAGAAAAAAGGAAAAAAGCCACGCCATGAAAGCGACTCGAACCAACGCCAAGCAGGCTATGAACAGATAAAGGGTGCCAACGAACGCTCCTATCCACTCGGCCAAGCGGTCAGTGCTTACACAAGCGTGGATTTGTTTTATTATACATGTTATAGTAATGCATTATTGCAAAGTGTCACACACTTTACAACAGTTTACCATCAGTTTACCATTGGGACATTTTGCTTAAAATAGGCAATTAAACGTTTTTTCATACTGCCTTTGAGTTATCAAGATATGCATATGTGTTAGCTATACCAATCATGCATGTTGTAACTCCGAAATATAAGCCGCATTGGTCACATCTACGCATTTTGATAACAGTTTACCATTTAAAATGAAAACAAAATATGTATACTAATATTATACTATAGAAACGACGGTAAAGTGTTCAATGAACACGCGTTTCAAGGCAACACTTTACCATGCACTTTACCATACACTTTACCATTACGGTCCCAACTCGTCTGATGATTTCTTTGTGAATAAAGCTAAATTCATTTATCGCAGCGCTATTTTAATCAATAAATACAATAAAATATACTACTTAAATGGTTTATTTATGTATTCACGTATATTATATATTACTTAAATGGTTTATGTATTCACTTATTTAGTTGTTTGGGTTGTTTTTGAGGATGAGATTGAACTGAAGGCCTATAGATAATATTATCGTCGTGCTTACTCATCTGACTCATTAGCTCAGTTGACTAGAGCGCTGGTCTATAACCATCCAGAGGTCCCACTCAGGTTCAAATCCTGGATGTGCAATTTCTTTTACTGACTATCATTTATAATTTGTGGAGTAAGAAGAAACATTTACTCATCATCCAACCATGTCCAACTATTGTTTTTCCAATTATTTTCAAATATTTCCAAAAAATAAATGCCGACAGTTTTGAAAAAAAATGTGTAAGAAAAAAGTAATATTTGAAAAATCCATAAAATAAGGGTTTGTGAATAACGTGTCGGGAAAAAATACCAGCAATTTCAAAATGTTCAAAATAAATTCCAAAAACTGTAGGCAAAAACACCCTTTGACAATTTGAGCCAAAAAATGTTGGTTAATATTAATATGTGGAAATGTAGAACTAAATCCAAATGTAGTTTTTCAAAAATTATTTTGAATAAAAACAGCCCAAAAAGTGTACGTATAGGCCTATGAACATTCGAGCAGAACAAAAAGTGTTTTGAAAAAAGGTGTTTTTCTTGCATTTTTTCTTGGTGATTATTGGGCCGGGGGATTCATCGTCCCTTTGCAACACAAGTGATGCAAAACAACGACCGCAAATAAAAAAAAACATAATAACAGATGGGCATATGAATAATGAGCATCTATTATTATATTACAACCCGTTAATGCAATACGAAAGATAGCTGTCGAATCTGTCAAACAGAAGTTACTGCTATCTACTGAAGATAGTTATTTACAAGTAGGCCTAAGTTGTTTTACAATTATTTGTGTTACTTTCAACCCTATATATAGATTCCGTTACTTTTAGATACTCTTTTGCATATCTGACAATACATGAATAACTCTCGTAGGAGTATCTGAAAACGCCACATTATGCATTGCAATAATGGCCAATTATTATACATCTTCGAAATGCATTAGTTAGTATAGGGAATTGGTTTCACTGAACGTTCCCGTATTAAATGAATGTCTTTATAAAAAAAATACTGGGGATGCCAAGCCTATGGTCCCCTGCCAAATACTGTGCAATTTGAGATACATGTGACATTTAGTTTTTGAGATGTGATAGAAAAACCAAATTTAGATGATTTTTTTTGCAATCTGCGTATACATGTATAAGAGGAATGCAAAATATTTGATCTAAATTTGGTTTTTCTGTCATAAATCAAAAACCGAATGTCGTATGAATCTCATATTACACACGATTTGAGTAAACAATAGGGGCATCACAAATATAATAAAAATGATGACAGGGAATTAATTTTATTTAGGGAGTGGTCACTGAAAACAATTATGTATGTCATATTTAACTACAATTTGACCCGTTTCTTGATCCCGCGCGTAATAATCTGATGTTTATAAATCAATAAATCAAAAGTATAAAGTTCTTGCTGAGAAATTAACATGTTTATACTTTTAATAATGTTATCACATTGCCTATTTGTTTGTTATTTGAAATATGAAACTATACATTTACACTTTCCACGCGACAGGTGTCTGCAGACGACAATCCAAAATTGCACAAAATGTTTCAAAAACGTCAAAATTATTGAATGTCATTTTACCAATATTTGGAATCACCTTATGAAATGCATTCAAATAAGTACAAACGTGCCTATTATTAGTTCAGTTATCCTTGAGATAGACATAAAAGTTAGACAAATCTGTTTTGTACCGTGGTTAAACCAATAGCCGCGTTGAAAGTGTTAACATTTGCCGAGCAGTAAACGTTTATTTGCAATACTATTCCTATCTATTGAAGATAGCTCATAACAGAAAAAAGGAAAAAAGCCACGCCATGAAAGCGACTCGAACCAACGCCAAGCAGGCTATGAACAGATAAAGGGTGCCAACGAACGCTCCTATCCACTCGGCCAAGCGGTCAGTGCTTACACAAGCGTGGATTTGTTTTATTATACATGTTATAGTAATGCATTATTGCAAAGTGTCACACACTTTACAACAGTTTACCATCAGTTTACCATTGGGACATTTTGCTTAAAATAGGCAATTAAACGTTTTTTCATACTGCCTTTGAGTTATCAAGATATGCATATGTGTTAGCTATACCAATCATGCATGTTGTAACTCCGAAATATAAGCCGCATTGGTCACATCTACGCATTTTGATAACAGTTTACCATTTAAAATGAAAACAAAATATGTATACTAATATTATACTATAGAAACGACGGTAAAGTGTTCAATGAACACGCGTTTCAAGGCAACACTTTACCATGCACTTTACCATACACTTTACCATTACGGTCCCAACTCGTCTGATGATTTCTTTGTGAATAAAGCTAAATTCATTTATCGCAGCGCTATTTTAATCAATAAATACAATAAAATATACTACTTAAATGGTTTATTTATGTATTCACGTATATTATATATTACTTAAATGGTTTATGTATTCACTTATTTAGTTGTTTGGGTTGTTTTTGAGGATGAGATTGAACTGAAGGCCTATAGATAATATTATCGTCGTGCTTACTCATCTGACTCATTAGCTCAGTTGACTAGAGCGCTGGTCTATAACCATCCAGAGGTCCCACTCAGGTTCAAATCCTGGATGTGCAATTTCTTTTACTGACTATCATTTATAATTTGTGGAGTAAGAAGAAACATTTACTCATCATCCAACCATGTCCAACTATTGTTTTTCCAATTATTTTCAAATATTTCCAAAAAATAAATGCCGACAGTTTTGAAAAAAAATGTGTAAGAAAAAAGTAATATTTGAAAAATCCATAAAATAAGGGTTTGTGAATAACGTGTCGGGAAAAAATACCAGCAATTTCAAAATGTTCAAAATAAATTCCAAAAACTGTAGGCAAAAACACCCTTTGACAATTTGAGCCAAAAAATGTTGGTTAATATTAATATGTGGAAATGTAGAACTAAATCCAAATGTAGTTTTTCAAAAATTATTTTGAATAAAAACAGCCCAAAAAGTGTACGTATAGGCCTATGAACATTCGAGCAGAACAAAAAGTGTTTTGAAAAAAGGTGTTTTTCTTGCATTTTTTCTTGGTGATTATTGGGCCGGGGGATTCATCGTCCCTTTGCAACACAAGTGATGCAAAACAACGACCGCAAATAAAAAAAACCATAATAACAGATGGGCATATGAATAATGAGCATCTATTATTATATTACAACCCGTTAATGCAATACGAAAGATAGCTGTCGAATCTGTCAAACAGAAGTTACTGCTATCTACTGAAGATAGTTATTTACAAGTAGGCCTAAGTTGTTTTACAATTATTTGTGTTACTTTCAACCCTATATATAGATTCCGTTACTTTTAGATACTCTTTTGCATATCTGACAATACATGAATAACTCTCGTAGGAGTATCTGAAAACGCCACATTATGCATTGCAATAATGGCCAATTATTATACATCTTCGAAATGCATTAGTTAGTATAGGGAATTGGTTTCACTGAACGTTCCCGTATTAAATGAATGTCTTTATAAAAAAAATACTGGGGATGCCAAGCCTATGGTCCCCTGCCAAATACTGTGCAATTTGAGATACATGTGACATTTAGTTTTTGAGATGTGATAGAAAAACCAAATTTAGATGATTTTTTTTGCAATCTGCGTATACATGTATAAGAGGAATGCAAAATATTTGATCTAAATTTGGTTTTTCTGTCATAAATCAAAAACCGAATGTCGTATGAATCTCATATTACACACGATTTGAGTAAACAATAGGGGCATCACAAATATAATAAAAATGATGACAGGGAATTAATTTTATTTAGGGAGTGGTCACTGAAAACAATTATGTATGTCATATTTAACTACAATTTGACCCGTTTCTTGATCCCGCGCGTAATAATCTGATGTTTATAAATCAATAAATCAAAAGTATAAAGTTCTTGCTGAGAAATTAACATGTTTATACTTTTAATAATGTTATCACATTGCCTATTTGTTTGTTATTTGAAATATGAAACTATACATTTACACTTTCCACGCGACAGGTGTCTGCAGACGACAATCCAAAATTGCACAAAATGTTTCAAAAACGTCAAAATTATTGAATGTCATTTTACCAATATTTGGAATCACCTTATGAAATGCATTCAAATAAGTACAAACGTGCCTATTATTAGTTCAGTTATCCTTGAGATAGACATAAAAGTTAGACAAATCTGTTTTGTACCGTGGTTAAACCAATAGCCGCGTTGAAAGTGTTAACATTTGCCGAGCAGTAAACGTTTATTTGCAATACTATTCCTATCTATTGAAGATAGCTCATAACAGAAAAAAGGAAAAAAGCCACGCCATGAAAGCGACTCGAACCAACGCCAAGCAGGCTATGAACAGATAAAGGGTGCCAACGAACGCTCCTATCCACTCGGCCAAGCGGTCAGTGCTTACACAAGCGTGGATTTGTTTTATTGAGTCGCCGAAGGCTGACTATATAGTTTCGTTTTGTCATTTTCAGAGTAGTTGCTCCAGCCAAATTTGGTAGCCCAATGACGCGCAATGCAGCAACGCTAAATTTTACATAGAAGCTGCACGTAAGAGCTTTCTAATCGGTTTCTAAAATCACCAAAACGTGTGCGTGGCCCAAAATATGGAGTTTGCAACGCTTGTTGGAAAAATGAATGCAATAGATAGGTAGAATAGAGAAAGCGAAGTTTCCCGAAGTTTGGACGAAATTGAAATCAGCCAGGAAAGTAGTGTAATCGATGGTTCAATTGTGATTTTATACGATGTTTTTGAGGGGAAATTGCGCGACGAGCCATTTTGTTTCTATTTCCATAGACAACCCACCCCGACCCCGACGTCGCGGCATGGCGCAAAATATGGAATTAGCCGTGCTTGTTAGAATAGAAAATGATATATTTAGATAGAATAGAGTTTTCTAAAGGGTACCGTGGTTTGGTCGAGATTCAATTCGTCCATGAAAGTGGTGTAATCGATGGTTCAATTGTGAATTTGTAGCATGTTTTTGAGGAGAAACTGCGTGACGAACCATTTTGTTTCTATTTCTGAACACACCAACACGTATGCGTGGCCCAAAATATGGAGTTTTAAGTACTTGTTAGAATGAAAAATGCCATAGATAGGTGAAATAGGATTATATAAGTATCCGTTCTTTGGACGAAATTTAAATCATTCGGGAAAGTAGTGCAATCGATGGTTCAATGAACTCTAATTGTGGATTGTTAGCGTGTTTTGTGAATAAAATGGCGTATTGGGCAGCTCCGGTTGGTAAATTGGAAAGAGTGCAACAGTCCGCGCTGCTCACTGTGTGCATGGGTGGACCGCTGCAAAGCTCTTATAGTCTCTTACACCGAAGGTTAGTTAGTTAGGTATTAGGCCCGATACAGCGTGTGTTTGCGTTAAGTTCATCATGCTTGTGACATGACGAAACCGGAAATTATGGGGGTGCAAATTGGCCACTTGAGATTGCTTGACAATCCATTGTTGAATCCCATAATTATGGTGGATTTGACCACCTAGGTCAATGAACCTGCTATTGATTATTATAGTGAACTTTTATAATAAAGTGGGAGGGTATCAATTCAAGAGTACCTGCTTTCGGACTAATTAAAATATCACCATTTAAAACACCGATTGTGGAATGCCTACATTTAGAAATTCAAGCTGGAAATTCTAAAACATGAAGCAACCAAATACAGAAAACATTTATTTAATAAATTAAATAAATTAGAAGAATAGGCGCCACGCGGCAAAAACTATGCCTTGTGGGAACTTATCAGAATCAATCAAATTATCTTTCTGAAAGATATCATTTATTTCGTATAAACTGAACTTAAAGTATACTCATTACTGTGAATGATACATTAGGTTTATTCCGTAAAACTTTACAGGAATGGATGTTATTCGTTTCTTTGAATAATAAAGAATGTTTTTAATCATTCTTATGAATGAGACAAGGTTTAGAGGAACCATCAAAGGGCCTTTTTAAAAAAAAAATAGAAAGCTTTCTTGCTTTAAGATGTAAATTCAATTATTTGAATAAATACACGGAAAGGAGGGGTTTCATAAACTTGAGACCCAGTTCATTCAAAAGCTGACTTGCTTTACAAAATGTAACTTTATTTGAGAGAGGATAGGCTTTTTATTTTATTTGATGACTCAAAGCTTCTTTGCTTGCTTTTAAGTTTTTATTAAATAACGAATTTAATTTAAATTTATTATTCATAACTTTGATAATAAAGTGGGAGGGTATCAAGAGTACCTGCTTTCGGACTAATTAAAATAGCACCATTTAAAACACCGATTGTGGAATGCCTACATTTAGAAATTCAAGCTGGAAATTCTAAAACATGAAGCAACCAAATACAGAAAACATTTATTATAATA
>CM069445.1:60853098-60923793 GCA_035610835.1 Ophiura sarsii
GAATAACGTGTCGGGAAAAAATACCAGCAATTTCAAAATGTTCAAAATAAATTCCAAAAACTGTAGGCAAAAACACCCTTTGACAATTTGAGCCAAAAAATGTTGGTTAATATTAATATGTGGAAATGTAGAACTAAATCCAAATGTAGTTTTTCAAAAATTATTTTGAATAAAAACAGCCCAAAAAGTGTACGTATAGGCCTATGAACATTCGAGCAGAACAAAAAGTGTTTTGAAAAAAGGTGTTTTTCTTGCATTTTTTCTTGGTGATTATTGGGCCGGGGGATTCATCGTCCCTTTGCAACACAAGTGATGCAAAACAACGACCGCAAATAAAAAAAAACATAATAACAGATGGGCATATGAATAATGAGCATCTATTATTATATTACAACCCGTTAATGCAATACGAAAGATAGCTGTCGAATCTGTCAAACAGAAGTTACTGCTATCTACTGAAGATAGTTATTTACAAGTAGGCCTAAGTTGTTTTACAATTATTTGTGTTACTTTCAACCCTATATATAGATTCCGTTACTTTTAGATACTCTTTTGCATATCTGACAATACATGAATAACTCTCGTAGGAGTATCTGAAAACGCCACATTATGCATTGCAATAATGGCCAATTATTATACATCTTCGAAATGCATTAGTTAGTATAGGGAATTGGTTTCACTGAACGTTCCCGTATTAAATGAATGTCTTTATAAAAAAAATACTGGGGATGCCAAGCCTATGGTCCCCTGCCAAATACTGTGCAATTTGAGATACATGTGACATTTAGTTTTTGAGATGTGATAGAAAAACCAAATTTAGATGATTTTTTTTGCAATCTGCGTATACAATCTTGGAAAAAAGTCCTTGGAACGCGAACGCTGAGCTGAGCACACGTGCTGGGTAAGTTGTGCATGTATTGATACTTAGTGTCTTCTGTTATAAACGGAAATTGTTCAAATGAGATTTTTACTTCCCCACCCCCCATCGATCAATGTTGGGACACTCTGGCAAGCTGCAGGAGCCACTGGCCTTGGTCAACATTGTACGGGGGAGTGGGGGTGACACTTGTCCGTTAATCACACGCAAGTGTTCCAAGACTTTTTTCCAGGATTGTATAAGAGGAATGCAAAATATTTGATCTAAATTTGGTTTTTCTGTCATAAATCAAAAACCGAATGTCGTATGAATCTCATATTACACACGATTTGAGTAAACAATAGGGGCATCACAAATATAATAAAAATGATGACAGGGAATTAATTTTATTTAGGGAGTGGTCACTGAAAACAATTATGTATGTCATATTTAACTACAATTTGACCCGTTTCTTGATCCCGCGCGTAATAATCTGATGTTTATAAATCAATAAATCAAAAGTATAAAGTTCTTGCTGAGAAATTAACATGTTTATACTTTTAATAATGTTATCACATTGCCTATTTGTTTGTTATTTGAAATATGAAACTATACATTTACACTTTCCACGCGACAGGTGTCTGCAGACGACAATCCAAAATTGCACAAAATGTTTCAAAAACGTCAAAATTATTGAATGTCATTTTACCAATATTTGGAATCACCTTATGAAATGCATTCAAATAAGTACAAACGTGCCTATTATTAGTTCAGTTATCCTTGAGATAGACATAAAAGTTAGACAAATCTGTTTTGTACCGTGGTTAAACCAATAGCCGCGTTGAAAGTGTTAACATTTGCCGAGCAGTAAACGTTTATTTGCAATACTATTCCTATCTATTGAAGATAGCTCATAACAGAAAAAAGGAAAAAAGCCACGCCATGAAAGCGACTCGAACCAACGCCAAGCAGGCTATGAACAGATAAAGGGTGCCAACGAACGCTCCTATCCACTCGGCCAAGCGGTCAGTGCTTACACAAGCGTGGATTTGTTTTATTATACATGTTATAGTAATGCATTATTGCAAAGTGTCACACACTTTACAACAGTTTACCATCAGTTTACCATTGGGACATTTTGCTTAAAATAGGCAATTAAACGTTTTTTCATACTGCCTTTGAGTTATCAAGATATGCATATGTGTTAGCTATACCAATCATGCATGTTGTAACTCCGAAATATAAGCCGCATTGGTCACATCTACGCATTTTGATAACAGTTTACCATTTAAAATGAAAACAAAATATGTATACTAATATTATACTATAGAAACGACGGTAAAGTGTTCAATGAACACGCGTTTCAAGGCAACACTTTACCATGCACTTTACCATACACTTTACCATTACGGTCCCAACTCGTCTGATGATTTCTTTGTGAATAAAGCTAAATTCATTTATCGCAGCGCTATTTTAATCAATAAATACAATAAAATATACTACTTAAATGGTTTATTTATGTATTCACGTATATTATATATTACTTAAATGGTTTATGTATTCACTTATTTAGTTGTTTGGGTTGTTTTTGAGGATGAGATTGAACTGAAGGCCTATAGATAATATTATCGTCGTGCTTACTCATCTGACTCATTAGCTCAGTTGACTAGAGCGCTGGTCTATAACCATCCAGAGGTCCCACTCAGGTTCAAATCCTGGATGTGCAATTTCTTTTACTGACTATCATTTATAATTTGTGGAGTAAGAAGAAACATTTACTCATCATCCAACCATGTCCAACTATTGTTTTTCCAATTATTTTCAAATATTTCCAAAAAATAAATGCCGACAGTTTTGAAAAAAAATGTGTAAGAAAAAAGTAATATTTGAAAAATCCATAAAATAAGGGTTTGTGAATAACGTGTCGGGAAAAAATACCAGCAATTTCAAAATGTTCAAAATAAATTCCAAAAACTGTAGGCAAAAACACCCTTTGACAATTTGAGCCAAAAAATGTTGGTTAATATTAATATGTGGAAATGTAGAACTAAATCCAAATGTAGTTTTTCAAAAATTATTTTGAATAAAAACAGCCCAAAAAGTGTACGTATAGGCCTATGAACATTCGAGCAGAACAAAAAGTGTTTTGAAAAAAGGTGTTTTTCTTGCATTTTTTCTTGGTGATTATTGGGCCGGGGGATTCATCGTCCCTTTGCAACACAAGTGATGCAAAACAACGACCGCAAATTAAAAAAACCATAATAACAGATGGGCATATGAATAATGAGCATCTATTATTATATTACAACCCGTTAATGCAATACGAAAGATAGCTGTCGAATCTGTCAAACAGAAGTTACTGCTATCTACTGAAGATAGTTATTTACAAGTAGGCCTAAGTTGTTTTACAATTATTTGTGTTACTTTCAACCCTATATATAGATTCCGTTACTTTTAGATACTCTTTTGCATATCTGACAATACATGAATAACTCTCGTAGGAGTATCTGAAAACGCCACATTATGCATTGCAATAATGGCCAATTATTATACATCTTCGAAATGCATTAGTTAGTATAGGGAATTGGTTTCACTGAACGTTCCCGTATTAAATGAATGTCTTTATAAAAAAAATACTGGGGATGCCAAGCCTATGGTCCCCTGCCAAATACTGTGCAATTTGAGATACATGTGACATTTAGTTTTTGAGATGTGATAGAAAAACCAAATTTAGATGATTTTTTTTGCAATCTGCGTATACAATCTTGGAAAAAAGTCCTTGGAACGCGAACGCTGAGCTGAGCACACGTGCTGGGTAAGTTGTGCATGTATTGATACTTAGTGTCTTCTGTTATAAACGGAAATTGTTCAAATGAGATTTTTACTTCCCCACCCCCCATCGATCAATGTTGGGACACTCTGGCAAGCTGCAGGAGCCACTGGCCTTGGTCAACATTGTACGGGGGAGTGGGGGTGACACTTGTCCGTTAATCACACGCAAGTGTTCCAAGACTTTTTTCCAGGATTGTATAAGAGGAATGCAAAATATTTGATCTAAATTTGGTTTTTCTGTCATAAATCAAAAACCGAATGTCGTATGAATCTCATATTACACACGATTTGAGTAAACAATAGGGGCATCACAAATATAATAAAAATGATGACAGGGAATTAATTTTATTTAGGGAGTGGTCACTGAAAACAATTATGTATGTCATATTTAACTACAATTTGACCCGTTTCTTGATCCCGCGCGTAATAATCTGATGTTTATAAATCAATAAATCAAAAGTATAAAGTTCTTGCTGAGAAATTAACATGTTTATACTTTTAATAATGTTATCACATTGCCTATTTGTTTGTTATTTGAAATATGAAACTATACATTTACACTTTCCACGCGACAGGTGTCTGCAGACGACAATCCAAAATTGCACAAAATGTTTCAAAAACGTCAAAATTATTGAATGTCATTTTACCAATATTTGGAATCACCTTATGAAATGCATTCAAATAAGTACAAACGTGCCTATTATTAGTTCAGTTATCCTTGAGATAGACATAAAAGTTAGACAAATCTGTTTTGTACCGTGGTTAAACCAATAGCCGCGTTGAAAGTGTTAACATTTGCCGAGCAGTAAACGTTTATTTGCAATACTATTCCTATCTATTGAAGATAGCTCATAACAGAAAAAAGGAAAAAAGCCACGCCATGAAAGCGACTCGAACCAACGCCAAGCAGGCTATGAACAGATAAAGGGTGCCAACGAACGCTCCTATCCACTCGGCCAAGCGGTCAGTGCTTACACAAGCGTGGATTTGTTTTATTATACATGTTATAGTAATGCATTATTGCAAAGTGTCACACACTTTACAACAGTTTACCATCAGTTTACCATTGGGACATTTTGCTTAAAATAGGCAATTAAACGTTTTTTCATACTGCCTTTGAGTTATCAAGATATGCATATGTGTTAGCTATACCAATCATGCATGTTGTAACTCCGAAATATAAGCCGCATTGGTCACATCTACGCATTTTGATAACAGTTTACCATTTAAAATGAAAACAAAATATGTATACTAATATTATACTATAGAAACGACGGTAAAGTGTTCAATGAACACGCGTTTCAAGGCAACACTTTACCATGCACTTTACCATACACTTTACCATTACGGTCCCAACTCGTCTGATGATTTCTTTGTGAATAAAGCTAAATTCATTTATCGCAGCGCTATTTTAATCAATAAATACAATAAAATATACTACTTAAATGGTTTATTTATGTATTCACGTATATTATATATTACTTAAATGGTTTATGTATTCACTTATTTAGTTGTTTGGGTTGTTTTTGAGGATGAGATTGAACTGAAGGCCTATAGATAATATTATCGTCGTGCTTACTCATCTGACTCATTAGCTCAGTTGACTAGAGCGCTGGTCTATAACCATCCAGAGGTCCCACTCAGGTTCAAATCCTGGATGTGCAATTTCTTTTACTGACTATCATTTATAATTTGTGGAGTAAGAAGAAACATTTACTCATCATCCAACCATGTCCAACTATTGTTTTTCCAATTATTTTCAAATATTTCCAAAAAATAAATGCCGACAGTTTTGAAAAAAAATGTGTAAGAAAAAAGTAATATTTGAAAAATCCATAAAATAAGGGTTTGTGAATAACGTGTCGGGAAAAAATACCAGCAATTTCAAAATGTTCAAAATAAATTCCAAAAACTGTAGGCAAAAACACCCTTTGACAATTTGAGCCAAAAAATGTTGGTTAATATTAATATGTGGAAATGTAGAACTAAATCCAAATGTAGTTTTTCAAAAATTATTTTGAATAAAAACAGCCCAAAAAGTGTACGTATAGGCCTATGAACATTCGAGCAGAACAAAAAGTGTTTTGAAAAAAGGTGTTTTTCTTGCATTTTTTCTTGGTGATTATTGGGCCGGGGGATTCATCGTCCCTTTGCAACACAAGTGATGCAAAACAACGACCGCAAATTAAAAAAACCATAATAACAGATGGGCATATGAATAATGAGCATCTATTATTATATTACAACCCGTTAATGCAATACGAAAGATAGCTGTCGAATCTGTCAAACAGAAGTTACTGCTATCTACTGAAGATAGTTATTTACAAGTAGGCCTAAGTTGTTTTACAATTATTTGTGTTACTTTCAACCCTATATATAGATTCCGTTACTTTTAGATACTCTTTTGCATATCTGACAATACATGAATAACTCTCGTAGGAGTATCTGAAAACGCCACATTATGCATTGCAATAATGGCCAATTATTATACATCTTCGAAATGCATTAGTTAGTATAGGGAATTGGTTTCACTGAACGTTCCCGTATTAAATGAATGTCTTTATAAAAAAAATACTGGGGATGCCAAGCCTATGGTCCCCTGCCAAATACTGTGCAATTTGAGATACATGTGACATTTAGTTTTTGAGATGTGATAGAAAAACCAAATTTAGATGATTTTTTTTGCAATCTGCGTATACAATCTTGGAAAAAAGTCCTTGGAACGCGAACGCTGAGCTGAGCACACGTGCTGGGTAAGTTGTGCATGTATTGATACTTAGTGTCTTCTGTTATAAACGGAAATTGTTCAAATGAGATTTTTACTTCCCCACCCCCCATCGATCAATGTTGGGACACTCTGGCAAGCTGCAGGAGCCACTGGCCTTGGTCAACATTGTACGGGGGAGTGGGGGTGACACTTGTCCGTTAATCACACGCAAGTGTTCCAAGACTTTTTTCCAGGATTGTATAAGAGGAATGCAAAATATTTGATCTAAATTTGGTTTTTCTGTCATAAATCAAAAACCGAATGTCGTATGAATCTCATATTACACACGATTTGAGTAAACAATAGGGGCATCACAAATATAATAAAAATGATGACAGGGAATTAATTTTATTTAGGGAGTGGTCACTGAAAACAATTATGTATGTCATATTTAACTACAATTTGACCCGTTTCTTGATCCCGCGCGTAATAATCTGATGTTTATAAATCAATAAATCAAAAGTATAAAGTTCTTGCTGAGAAATTAACATGTTTATACTTTTAATAATGTTATCACATTGCCTATTTGTTTGTTATTTGAAATATGAAACTATACATTTACACTTTCCACGCGACAGGTGTCTGCAGACGACAATCCAAAATTGCACAAAATGTTTCAAAAACGTCAAAATTATTGAATGTCATTTTACCAATATTTGGAATCACCTTATGAAATGCATTCAAATAAGTACAAACGTGCCTATTATTAGTTCAGTTATCCTTGAGATAGACATAAAAGTTAGACAAATCTGTTTTGTACCGTGGTTAAACCAATAGCCGCGTTGAAAGTGTTAACATTTGCCGAGCAGTAAACGTTTATTTGCAATACTATTCCTATCTATTGAAGATAGCTCATAACAGAAAAAAGGAAAAAAGCCACGCCATGAAAGCGACTCGAACCAACGCCAAGCAGGCTATGAACAGATAAAGGGTGCCAACGAACGCTCCTATCCACTCGGCCAAGCGGTCAGTGCTTACACAAGCGTGGATTTGTTTTATTATACATGTTATAGTAATGCATTATTGCAAAGTGTCACACACTTTACAACAGTTTACCATCAGTTTACCATTGGGACATTTTGCTTAAAATAGGCAATTAAACGTTTTTTCATACTGCCTTTGAGTTATCAAGATATGCATATGTGTTAGCTATACCAATCATGCATGTTGTAACTCCGAAATATAAGCCGCATTGGTCACATCTACGCATTTTGATAACAGTTTACCATTTAAAATGAAAACAAAATATGTATACTAATATTATACTATAGAAACGACGGTAAAGTGTTCAATGAACACGCGTTTCAAGGCAACACTTTACCATGCACTTTACCATACACTTTACCATTACGGTCCCAACTCGTCTGATGATTTCTTTGTGAATAAAGCTAAATTCATTTATCGCAGCGCTATTTTAATCAATAAATACAATAAAATATACTACTTAAATGGTTTATTTATGTATTCACGTATATTATATATTACTTAAATGGTTTATGTATTCACTTATTTAGTTGTTTGGGTTGTTTTTGAGGATGAGATTGAACTGAAGGCCTATAGATAATATTATCGTCGTGCTTACTCATCTGACTCATTAGCTCAGTTGACTAGAGCGCTGGTCTATAACCATCCAGAGGTCCCACTCAGGTTCAAATCCTGGATGTGCAATTTCTTTTACTGACTATCATTTATAATTTGTGGAGTAAGAAGAAACATTTACTCATCATCCAACCATGTCCAACTATTGTTTTTCCAATTATTTTCAAATATTTCCAAAAAATAAATGCCGACAGTTTTGAAAAAAAATGTGTAAGAAAAAAGTAATATTTGAAAAATCCATAAAATAAGGGTTTGTGAATAACGTGTCGGGAAAAAATACCAGCAATTTCAAAATGTTCAAAATAAATTCCAAAAACTGTAGGCAAAAACACCCTTTGACAATTTGAGCCAAAAAATGTTGGTTAATATTAATATGTGGAAATGTAGAACTAAATCCAAATGTAGTTTTTCAAAAATTATTTTGAATAAAAACAGCCCAAAAAGTGTACGTATAGGCCTATGAACATTCGAGCAGAACAAAAAGTGTTTTGAAAAAAGGTGTTTTTCTTGCATTTTTTCTTGGTGATTATTGGGCCGGGGGATTCATCGTCCCTTTGCAACACAAGTGATGCAAAACAACGACCGCAAATTAAAAAAACCATAATAACAGATGGGCATATGAATAATGAGCATCTATTATTATATTACAACCCGTTAATGCAATACGAAAGATAGCTGTCGAATCTGTCAAACAGAAGTTACTGCTATCTACTGAAGATAGTTATTTACAAGTAGGCCTAAGTTGTTTTACAATTATTTGTGTTACTTTCAACCCTATATATAGATTCCGTTACTTTTAGATACTCTTTTGCATATCTGACAATACATGAATAACTCTCGTAGGAGTATCTGAAAACGCCACATTATGCATTGCAATAATGGCCAATTATTATACATCTTCGAAATGCATTAGTTAGTATAGGGAATTGGTTTCACTGAACGTTCCCGTATTAAATGAATGTCTTTATAAAAAAAATACTGGGGATGCCAAGCCTATGGTCCCCTGCCAAATACTGTGCAATTTGAGATACATGTGACATTTAGTTTTTGAGATGTGATAGAAAAACCAAATTTAGATGATTTTTTTTGCAATCTGCGTATACAATCTTGGAAAAAAGTCCTTGGAACGCGAACGCTGAGCTGAGCACACGTGCTGGGTAAGTTGTGCATGTATTGATACTTAGTGTCTTCTGTTATAAACGGAAATTGTTCAAATGAGATTTTTACTTCCCCACCCCCCATCGATCAATGTTGGGACACTCTGGCAAGCTGCAGGAGCCACTGGCCTTGGTCAACATTGTACGGGGGAGTGGGGGTGACACTTGTCCGTTAATCACACGCAAGTGTTCCAAGACTTTTTTCCAGGATTGTATAAGAGGAATGCAAAATATTTGATCTAAATTTGGTTTTTCTGTCATAAATCAAAAACCGAATGTCGTATGAATCTCATATTACACACGATTTGAGTAAACAATAGGGGCATCACAAATATAATAAAAATGATGACAGGGAATTAATTTTATTTAGGGAGTGGTCACTGAAAACAATTATGTATGTCATATTTAACTACAATTTGACCCGTTTCTTGATCCCGCGCGTAATAATCTGATGTTTATAAATCAATAAATCAAAAGTATAAAGTTCTTGCTGAGAAATTAACATGTTTATACTTTTAATAATGTTATCACATTGCCTATTTGTTTGTTATTTGAAATATGAAACTATACATTTACACTTTCCACGCGACAGGTGTCTGCAGACGACAATCCAAAATTGCACAAAATGTTTCAAAAACGTCAAAATTATTGAATGTCATTTTACCAATATTTGGAATCACCTTATGAAATGCATTCAAATAAGTACAAACGTGCCTATTATTAGTTCAGTTATCCTTGAGATAGACATAAAAGTTAGACAAATCTGTTTTGTACCGTGGTTAAACCAATAGCCGCGTTGAAAGTGTTAACATTTGCCGAGCAGTAAACGTTTATTTGCAATACTATTCCTATCTATTGAAGATAGCTCATAACAGAAAAAAGGAAAAAAGCCACGCCATGAAAGCGACTCGAACCAACGCCAAGCAGGCTATGAACAGATAAAGGGTGCCAACGAACGCTCCTATCCACTCGGCCAAGCGGTCAGTGCTTACACAAGCGTGGATTTGTTTTATTATACATGTTATAGTAATGCATTATTGCAAAGTGTCACACACTTTACAACAGTTTACCATCAGTTTACCATTGGGACATTTTGCTTAAAATAGGCAATTAAACGTTTTTTCATACTGCCTTTGAGTTATCAAGATATGCATATGTGTTAGCTATACCAATCATGCATGTTGTAACTCCGAAATATAAGCCGCATTGGTCACATCTACGCATTTTGATAACAGTTTACCATTTAAAATGAAAACAAAATATGTATACTAATATTATACTATAGAAACGACGGTAAAGTGTTCAATGAACACGCGTTTCAAGGCAACACTTTACCATGCACTTTACCATACACTTTACCATTACGGTCCCAACTCGTCTGATGATTTCTTTGTGAATAAAGCTAAATTCATTTATCGCAGCGCTATTTTAATCAATAAATACAATAAAATATACTACTTAAATGGTTTATTTATGTATTCACGTATATTATATATTACTTAAATGGTTTATGTATTCACTTATTTAGTTGTTTGGGTTGTTTTTGAGGATGAGATTGAACTGAAGGCCTATAGATAATATTATCGTCGTGCTTACTCATCTGACTCATTAGCTCAGTTGACTAGAGCGCTGGTCTATAACCATCCAGAGGTCCCACTCAGGTTCAAATCCTGGATGTGCAATTTCTTTTACTGACTATCATTTATAATTTGTGGAGTAAGAAGAAACATTTACTCATCATCCAACCATGTCCAACTATTGTTTTTCCAATTATTTTCAAATATTTCCAAAAAATAAATGCCGACAGTTTTGAAAAAAAATGTGTAAGAAAAAAGTAATATTTGAAAAATCCATAAAATAAGGGTTTGTGAATAACGTGTCGGGAAAAAATACCAGCAATTTCAAAATGTTCAAAATAAATTCCAAAAACTGTAGGCAAAAACACCCTTTGACAATTTGAGCCAAAAAATGTTGGTTAATATTAATATGTGGAAATGTAGAACTAAATCCAAATGTAGTTTTTCAAAAATTATTTTGAATAAAAACAGCCCAAAAAGTGTACGTATAGGCCTATGAACATTCGAGCAGAACAAAAAGTGTTTTGAAAAAAGGTGTTTTTCTTGCATTTTTTCTTGGTGATTATTGGGCCGGGGGATTCATCGTCCCTTTGCAACACAAGTGATGCAAAACAACGACCGCAAATTAAAAAAACCATAATAACAGATGGGCATATGAATAATGAGCATCTATTATTATATTACAACCCGTTAATGCAATACGAAAGATAGCTGTCGAATCTGTCAAACAGAAGTTACTGCTATCTACTGAAGATAGTTATTTACAAGTAGGCCTAAGTTGTTTTACAATTATTTGTGTTACTTTCAACCCTATATATAGATTCCGTTACTTTTAGATACTCTTTTGCATATCTGACAATACATGAATAACTCTCGTAGGAGTATCTGAAAACGCCACATTATGCATTGCAATAATGGCCAATTATTATACATCTTCGAAATGCATTAGTTAGTATAGGGAATTGGTTTCACTGAACGTTCCCGTATTAAATGAATGTCTTTATAAAAAAAATACTGGGGATGCCAAGCCTATGGTCCCCTGCCAAATACTGTGCAATTTGAGATACATGTGACATTTAGTTTTTGAGATGTGATAGAAAAACCAAATTTAGATGATTTTTTTTGCAATCTGCGTATACAATCTTGGAAAAAAGTCCTTGGAACGCGAACGCTGAGCTGAGCACACGTGCTGGGTAAGTTGTGCATGTATTGATACTTAGTGTCTTCTGTTATAAACGGAAATTGTTCAAATGAGATTTTTACTTCCCCACCCCCCATCGATCAATGTTGGGACACTCTGGCAAGCTGCAGGAGCCACTGGCCTTGGTCAACATTGTACGGGGGAGTGGGGGTGACACTTGTCCGTTAATCACACGCAAGTGTTCCAAGACTTTTTTCCAGGATTGTAGGTTTGGATTCAATGTAAAGAGCAATAAATTGATGATCGTGGAAGGTTATTAATTTAAAGCTTTTAATGAGACAGGGGTCAGCGCCACGGGAAATATCCCCCTAGTCACATGACGTTGAACCACATTTAAATGCCTTAATGTTGTCATTGTATAAGGCTGACATTTTGGCATAAATTGAATTGCACGATATAGACATCCGCTTTTCAAGGGAAAAATAAATCCTCTTCGTATACAATAGACTCACTCAACGTTGGCATCTGACTGTACCGACGGAAGCTCAAGTTTACCGACGGGGATATTTCAGGGGGGCACCGGCCCCTGGACCCCTGGGTTCGCCACTGAGCACGGTATCAAATCCACGCCAAAATACAGTCGCTCACACCAGGCCGTGAAAGCCGTGAACCGCGTAACGTATTTTTGAAGGTACCACTCTTTTTTTTTTAAAGTTTGGAGCAAATCAGCAAATACAAATATCGGTCGTATAGGAAATAAGAAAATCGATTCAAGGACATATTAGCCGATTGGCTTCTTATTTACATAACAATTGGCCTTTGCAAATCATGTTCATTGATAGACTAGCTAGGGTCTCCATAGTTCAATTGAACGGAATAGTCAACACAATATATTTATAGGGTATTCTTTATCGCAGTGAAATTGCAAAAGAAGAAAAAAATATCATTCAACATTCAATAAATATTGCGAACGATATGCAATCCTGTCAATTTCTAAAAATAAAATGTAAATAACAAACAGAAAAAAGTATAACAATCCTAGGATTCGAACCACTGACCTGATGATTATGAAGCCGGCGCTTTGCCGACTGAGCTAATGAAGACTACACATAGATATTTAGAAAATAAAATACATAAAGTTCAAAATACGAATATCACATGAATCGGGGCAAAAATGCGGGCTAAAATGCTTTATATTTCGATTGTTGTGCGTTTTTAACATAGGATTATCGCCCAAAAGTTGATTATATGCTGAAGGAGATTGTAATTCTGATTTCATTATAATGCATAACACTACTTTTCGAAACGATTCTAGACACCTTAGTATTTCGTTCGTACATAACATGTTGGGCATTACGTTTTTTCGATTGGAATTCGGCGCGGCAAATCTATTGCACCATGGGTATTATTACATGGAAACACGGAGACTCAGATACGTAGGGAGTCATGTGATTTTTGTCCAGGACAAACACTTGAGATGTACACGCCCCTTTAAGAACTTCAATCAAGATTCGAACCTACGGCTTGTTGATTGAGAGTCTAAAGCTCTACCGACTGAGCTATTTCGAACCTCGTGATATCAATGTATTTTTACAATTTAATGTTTCGAATAACACATTACATCAATTTATAGAAATTGCGTGTGGTACAAATTATGAATGCAGCTTCAATTTTCTTCAGTGGGCATTCTGTTAAGAAAACAAACTCCCTTGTAGTAGAAAATAAGTTGAAAATGGATGCCCCTCCCCGAGAACCAACATGCAAAATGAACATATTTAGATAATATTTGTGTACATATTTTATCAAAGTCACATCATAGTTTATGTACCAAACTTTTTTTTAGACAATAGATTTCATGCCGAATTACATTTCTGATAATAAATCATGAATATTTTCAAAATCATAAGTAAAATAAAGACAAAAAAAGGTGACTCCAGTGAGATTCGAACTCACGCGCAAAAGATTCCATTAGACCACCGCCTTAGACCACTCGGCCACAGTGACAGTTCCCGATTACAGTGGCAGAGAATTAACAAATACCAAATACTTATTTGAATGTCGTTATTTCCCAATGACCATAAAATCTGTCCGAGCCAGGGATAGAATATTTTGAAACAACGTGTTATTGCACAAAGGCAACTGATTTTTCTTAATCCTTACAGTTGTAAGTTTGAGCTGATTTCCATTAAAAATCCAAAAAGGTCCCTTCCCGGTCAATTAATTGCACGAGAACATTATTATATTATCCCAAAGCTCGCGGCAAACCAGACATTATGCAATTCAAATGTTAATCAGTAAATCAAACAGAAAAGTTAATGTCTACTTCACGGAATTATAATCCCTAAATCGATAGCACTGTCAGACATCAATGACTTATCTCAATACTACATGCAGTATTCGTAACATTATCTCAATCAATAACATTGAATAGAGACTGGCCTTGCCTTACATTGCATCACGGTGTATTTTGATAAGCACCGACGACTCGGGTAGAAAGTGAATCAAAAGAAATCAATCATGGGTCATTCATCGATATTACAGACCATTCAGTTTATTCTTGGGATTGACGCGGGATATTTGAAAGGAGAGTAAACTCGCATGATTATGAAATGGGCTTTTTACTTCTGGTAGTTTTGGTGAACAAAGTTTAGTAATTCTAATATCACTACATTAGACGTTGTATTACCTGGATTGTTTTCAAATGAGAATAAAATATAACTTGAGTATATATAAGGAAGTACGGACTTCTAAAAATAAATATGATATGAACGTAATTCATTGAGAAAATAAGCTTTGAATCTTACTCGTACTTGTTTCATAGACTTTAAAACATCTTACCATCATGGAATAATAATTCCGTAATTGCTATTCCAATATTTTATCTAACACTCCTATAGATAATGATATCTGATGGGCTATTTCTCTAATATTTCAACATTTTGGAACATAATGATCATTTAAATTTAGCGAAGATAGACTGCATCCCCTGTTATTATACTTAAATATTAAAATGAAGCAGACGAAGCAACGCCATATAGCGTCACTAGGCGGCGTTGATATTGCAGTTTATATCCAGGAGGCGTGACCACAGTACCTTTCCGGTTCATGATTATTCACAAACACACAGTTTGAACGTCGAAGAGGGCGCTCGTAATAATGTCCAATTTTTACCTTGTGTAAGGCTTGTGATGTATACATGTACATGTACATGTATATGGTTCACAGTTGATCGATACAAGCATGTAGCATGTCTGTAGAATTTGGGGCAGAGGACTTCTTTAGTGATATCATGGTGATATAGACACAGTTTCGTAATCCTAAAACTAATCCGTTATAAATCAATAACACGTGGCCACTATACTACCATTTACATGAATGTAATGCATGACCTTCAATACCACGTGAGCTGCTCAAACTATGACATGTTCATTAGGCGTGGAATTTAAAGGCAATCCGTCAAACGTGTGTATTATAGTTCCGAAAAACTTAAACAGACTTAAAAAGATGGATGGTGCCGTAAATAAGTCCTTCGCGTGATTTCTTTTATTATTTCCATTCAGTTTTGTTTTATTTGTTTTGTGCTTTGTGTTTCTCCAAGAATAGGTATGGCACAAACGTGTAATATCGCGTTTCGAATCAATGAGGACAACAGGCAAACAGTCGAAACGTTATTGACTGGCCATGGCTTGCGTGTCCAGTTTGATTAAATTTTGTTTCATTTAAAAAAATAAAATAAAAAACCAACGAAAAAGATAGATTCCTTGTTCATTCATGATAAAAATAAAACACTGTCAAGAATTTGAAAATTATGACTTTTCCAACAGAAGAAGTCTTGAAGTGAGATTCGAACCAGGAATTTTCATCTGGAACCTGCGATCACAATTGCCCTAGCCCAAACTGTCGGCTTTACCAATTGATCTAAACGGGACTGCTATGTCAGATACTGTTTTATAACTACATGTATGATTGATGGGTCGGTATAAATGGACGGCCCTCTATCTTATTGGAAATAAATTGATTTAATAGCCATTCAATTATAATCCTGTGAGACCAGGAATATAGTGGTTTGCATAGTTACTTTCATTTTGTTGCTTACCTTGATCTACCAACCTAATATGCATCATCATAATTCTCCCTTAAATCATGATGAAGGAAACGTTTAAGATTACTGTGTGAAACATTTAAAATAAGCCAATGAATACATTTTGCTGTAGTTAATTTGTAGTATAAATGTGTTTTAGCAGCGTATAAAAAGGTTGGACTATTAAGATCATTACTTTTTACAATCAAATTAATTATGTGCTTGTTTTTAAAAAAATAAAAATAAAGCTTGTATAATTGAGTAATAATTTTACATTCAAGTTTGCATTAATTTCTATATCACTAGGATTTCAAAAGAAATTGCAAAGGGTGTACTTGAGAATCGAACCACCAACCTCGTGATACTGAAGTTGACGCTTTACCAATTGAGCAATTCGTCTGTCCATGAAATTATTCAGATAGTAATACAACTTTATAGTATTGAATATCGAATACACTAAACTCATTCGTGCTAATTTCTCTAGATCAAAAGAGGGCGCTCATACCTTTTTATCTATTTTCAGCTTATTAACTATTAGTCAATGAGGGCTTATAGATGAAGTTTAACGGTAGTATAATTAATAATTATACTACTGGAAGACACCAATATATACCGCCGCGTTAGTTCTTTTGAGTTTTTGTTTTTGAAATGAAATTGTGACAAAATAGGGTCTCCAGAACTACAAATGTAGGCCTAGGCCTAGACATGAGGCCTACCATATTTGTGGATCATAAGTGTCCCAGAAAAATAAACAATTTCAGCTTGTTTTGGAAAGTCACGGTATCTGGAGCTGACTCTGGACTTGAAATTGGGTCTCTAGAACGTAGAAAATGCCCTTAAAAAAAGGGGGGGGGGGGTGGGGGTGTTGAGGGCGACACATAATCCCACCCGTACTCCGGTTAGCGCGACCGCGGGCACCACCCTCTTTGCTGGCCCGGCGAGCTCGTCACCTCGCGCGCGAGGAAGCAAGATCTATAGTTTTCAAGTATCATGAGTATGTATAGTGAGGGAACTTTATATACCCCTATTATTTGTGAAATTTACCTCCTGAAACAGGTTGATGACAACTTAAAGGCATATTATGTGATCTTTTCCAGGGGGCGCCCTCTATTCATGATTTTTTTAGAAAGTAAATTTGTTTGCAGGTTAACATTTCTGATCATAATTCATAAATATATTTCGAGTTACAGAGCGATACGATTCCTAATTACTTTAATATCATGGTTTTAGAACGGAATTTAGAGTGAAAATAAACTGCCCTGCTAGCAGGACAGTTTATTTTCACTCTATCTTAACTCTAAAAAAAAATAAAAAAAATAAAAAAAATAAAAAAAATCGCCATTGTATAATATGTTACCGTTGTTACGCATGTATGTACCGATTAAATCAGGTGCACCGGGTCATAGACATAGTGTGTTGTAAAAAGGTCAATCATTATGTTTAATGATATTTTACTAAGCGATTTTTATTTTTTTCAAACTCAATCGTCAAACTAGGTCTTTATGGTGCCCTCTACTGCTTCAATTTAGCCCCTATTGCATGTCATGTATAATTATGATTACTCGTTTTGGCGAAAACTACCTACCTGATTTATCTTAACACTTTCCACACGGCAGTCTCTGCAGCCGACATTCCAACATTTCACAAAATGTTTCAAAAATGTCAAAATTATTGAAATTCATTACCATATTTGGAGTCACCATGAGGAATACATTAAAATAAGTACAAACATGCCTAGTAATAGTATTGGTTTAATAATCCTTGAAATAGACCTTGAAAGGTTTCTGAAAAATCTCTTTTGCATATGGTAAACCGATAGCCGCGTGGAAAGCGTTCTGTTTTTAAATGAATGTTTTCTTGTTGTTGTTTTGTACATAGTTGCTTCATGCAGCCAAGCTACGCTTTCTACTTTGCCGATCTTCTCCTTATCTTCCTGATTCTTACATGCAACTCGGTAACCTTCGTCATGGTGACCTACAAGCTTACTTGCGGACGTAAACAGGTTGGACGGTCAAGTGATGGCGATAACAAACAAGCAATCCGCCGAGCTATTAACGCGATAGCGATTTCTTTTCTGCTTGGTCTGACGTGGATCTTCGGATTTTTCACAATTATCGAAAATCGTAGATCGAGTTTGGCATTCCAGGTGCTCTTTTGTCTCTTTAATTCCCTTCAAGGATTTTCCATCTTCCTGTTGTTCTGCGTTCGCTCTCCGGAAGTCCGCAATGTGTGGAAAAGGTGGTATACTTTCGACACTTCTGCCGGAACGAGCGATTTCTCCACCCTTAAGAAGCCAACGGTTGGTGGCGGCACACGCCCTAAATCAAAATCTAGTGCAGCGACGGCTTCAACAAGCAAAGGCGAAAGCCTAGAGCTATCGTCCATATCCAAACAATGATTGGTCAAAAAATGTTCTAAAAATCGTATGGCTTTTGGGGACTGGCACTAATGCATGTACAAAGTATTGCCGTCCCACCTCACCAAACGACCACTCATTGCATTAAGCATGTTAAGGTGCGGGATTGTAGTTATCTAAATGATCCTGGCACATCTCTAATTAGCTTAGGATATTTTTGACATTTTAAATATTTTAAATGTTTTGATATTATTAAGGATATAATGGATACGCAATGATAATAGCTAGACTCATTAATTTAGATATATATTTTAGATGATTTAATATTATTAAGGATAGGCCTATTATGGATAAGCAATGATATAGCTAGACTTATTACTTACGACATGTTAGATATTTGTACATTTTAGATAATTTGGATTTTATAGTCACTGACATAATGCTATGGACGAAATTCAAGCTATTTCACGCGAGCGTGTTTTGTTATTGATCGCATAATACTAAGGGAAGACATCAAAACTCGACCGGCCGTTGACCGCCGGTTACGCTCGGTTCCGCCCGGTTCTTTCAGGTCAAATGTTTTACTGGTATATGAATATTCACGCATGCAACACTGAACAAACGTCGGTTGACATAATGCCGTAACCAGACCAATTTACACTATCAATCTGTTAATTTGCGGTCACAATAGCGCACCCTTGGAATCGCCGTCTCCGATCGATTTTTCGAAAAGTTAATTGAGCTATAAACAGATTGAAAAAGCCAACCCCAGCGAAAATCAATAGCTGCATTGTGCTGGTTGTCAACTGAGACTTGAGAGCCCATTACTTCAAGATTTTATTGCTCACGCGTGTGACGAGGCGCTATCAACCGGTCGTGTTCACCAGAGTGCAACTATTGACCTCATTATGTGTGTATATCCTAACAGACAACACATTTTTTGAGAACCGGGCGGAACCGGACGTAACCGGCGGCTGCCTGGTGGTCGAGTTTTGACGTGATCCCTAATTAATTAGAGCGCCCTTGGTTGGAAATATGTCCATTGCATTATAACGCTGCTGACTATAGATATTTGGATATTTCAGACATTTGAATATTTAGGATAATTTTAATAGCTATTCAGATATCTTAGATATCTTGAAATTATTAAGGATATCAAGATAATTTCAGATATTTGGATATTTAGGATAATTTGATATTAGCTTTACATATTAAACTATTTACTTATTTGAGATATTTTGTTAATTAGATATTTTGATAATATTAAGGATACAAGGATAACTCATGACAATAGCTGCACCTATTCATTATTTTAGATATTAATAGGTGCACCTAATAATAGATATTTTGATATTTTAGATAATTTGGATATTATCGAGGCTATGATAGATATTTCGATATTTCAGACATTAGAATATTTAGGATAATTTGAAAAGCTATTCGGATATTTTAAATATTTTGATATTATTAAGGATATAAGATATCTTAAGATATTTGGATATTTAGGATTATTTGATATTAGCTTTACATATTACGGTATTTACTTATTTTTGATTTTATTAAGGATATTAAGGACAATTCTGACAATAGCTGCACCTACTTATATTTTAAATATTTGGATATCATCAAGGCTATACAAGATATTTTATATATATTTCAGATATTCAACTTTAGACATAATTTGCATATTAATATTAGTACAACTCTTACGAATTTAAGATGAATTGGGTATTGCTGGAATATCCACATCATGGTGTAAACATCCTTATCGTTAAGTAGGTGTAAATACTGCAATTTCATTGGTTAACACGTATGAAATCTGATCCATATCGTGTAAACAAGAAAGTCAAACTACACGATATATTCCATATCGTCGATTAACCGCGTTACCAGCATTTACGCGGTATGATCGGTAAGATGTTACGTGTAAAGCAATTGCTTTGCGTCTGTGTAAAGAGTTTTTAAAATACGACACGTAAATAATAATACAAGAATACGCGATTGCTTTGCGTCTGTGTAAAGAGTTTAAAATACGACACGTAAATAATAATACAAGAATAAAATGGGGGATGATTCAAACGCAACTGAGTCGATTTTTAGTGTTACATTCTGGAGGCCGAAATAGACAGCAAAAAGGTCTAATCCACGCCGAAAAATAAATGATCTGCAAACAACATAACCGGTCGTGATTTTCGCGCTGATTTTATGGACAGAGGTGATGGCGCAGAGCCTGTTAACGGGTTGTTAACTTCGAGGGATTTTACGGAGGTAGGAAGGGAAGTGAATTCGGCGCCTTGTTTGGAGTGAGTTTCGCTTTCCGCGAGTGTTTAAACACATGTTTTCTTCTTTTGGGGTCTTTGGACTAAACGATAAATTCGTTATCCCCTACATGTTCACACAATACGGAAAAATAGCTATGGTTTGTGCCATATCACATGAGACCACAGGTATATTTCCGTATTGTGTGAACATGCAGGGGATAACTAATATTATCGTTTAGTAGGTGTAAATATTGCAGTTTCATTGGTTAACACGTATGAAATCTGATCCATATCGTGTAAACAAGAAAGTCAAACCACACGATATATTCCATATCGTCGATTAACTGCGTAAGTTACCAGCATTTGCGCGGTATGATCGGTAAGATATTACGTGTAAAGCGATTGCTTTGCGTCCTTGTAAGAGTTGCTTAAAATACGACAAATAAAATGGCGGATGATTTAAACGCAATTGAGTCGATTTTTATCACATTCTGAGGCCAAAATAGACCGCAAACAGGTCTAATCCACGCCAAAAAAATAAATGATCTGCAAACAACATAACCGGTCGTGTTTTTCGCGCTGATTTTATGGATAGAGGTCATGGCGCAGAGCCTGTTAACGGGTTGTTAACTTCGGGGGATTTTACAGAGTTAGGAAGGGAAGTGAATTCGGCGCCTTGTTTGGAGGGAGTTTCGTTTTCCGCGAGTGTTTAAATACCATTTTTCTTCTTTCACTCTTTTGGGGCCTTTGGGCTAAACGATAAATTCGTTATCCCCTGCATGATCACACAATACGAAAAAATACCTATGGTTTGTGCCATATCACATTCGATGCAAAACCATAGATATTTGTCCGTATTGTGTGAACATGCAGAGGACAACTAATATTATTAATAGTTTCGATTCGAAGTGATATTGGATGACATCCGGGTACTCCAGTTGGGCTGAAAAAGTGGGCGGGCGCGGTGTATCGAATAGAGTATCGACATGGTTCGCGTGGTTTTCTGATTCTTTTCGTGCGTGTTCGTACAGGTATATTGTAAAGCTCATATTGAAGCTGCGTAATATCCGGAATACTATTGATACAATATAGAGGGGGCTATAATAATGAACATTATTTCGGCTTTCTTAAACTTGTGAGATATGGTACAGTAAAACAATTTCCTGTCGCCACAATTCAAGTTGACACTCCGTATCTGGTAGGTACAGTGACTGCCGTATGTATGAAAGACCCTGTATGATATAATCTTAGGAAATAATCTAATCTTAGGAAATATTCCAGGGGTACGAGATCCAACTGATCCTAACATAGACTGGGGTAGACAACAAGACATCGATCCGATCCGGAATCCTAAGGTATCGCGTAAAAGTGTTCAAAATCCACAGACAAATAACAAACCTGAGACAGGAGCAGCAGTAGAAACTCGAGCTCAGACGAAAGCCAAAGATGTAAAATTCAAGAAGCTAAAGGTAACCACACCGTTAAGTGAAGAAGTAACTGCTGAAAAGTTAATACAAAAACAGCAGAAAGATCCTAGTCTTATGAAAATTCGCCAGTTAGCCAAGACAGGAGAAAAGTAAGCAAAAAGGGTAATATCCACTCTTATGTTATGATAAAGGATGTCCTTTATAGAGAATTCCAATCACCACAAGTAGAATATGGTAATATGTTGAGACATGTAGTAGTTCCAGCGGAATATCGAAAACATGTACTGAAATTAGCTCATGAATCCATTTTAGGGGGTCATCAAGGTTTTGGCCCGGAATGCAAGCAGATATTACCAGACATTGCCAATCATGCGATGTGTGTCAGCGGACAATTCCAAAAGGTAGAGTAACTAAGGTGCCATTAGGTAGTGTACCTTTAATGGAAGAACCCTTCCAAAGAGTAGCTATAGACCTGATAGGACCAATTAAAACTAACTTCAGAAAGGGACATAGGTATATTTTAGTCCCGGTAGATTATGCCACTCGTTACCCTGAAGCTGTACCAATGAGAAATATAGATGCTGAATCAGTTGCTGAAGAGCTCATGGTAATGTATTCTAGATTAGGTTTGCCAAAGGAAACATTAACCGATCAAGGATCAAATTTCATCTCCTGTCTCTTGAAAGAAGTAAGTAGATTACTTCAATCCGCCGATTGACCACAACCCCTTACCATGCAATGTGTAATGGTCTAGTGGAAAAATTCAATGGGACATTGAAGGCCATGCTCAAAAAGATGTGTGAGGAAAGGCCAAGAGACTGGAACAGATACATAAGTCCTTTACTGTTCGCATACAGAGAAACGCCTCAAGACAGCACAGGTTTCTCTCCATTCGAACTTCTGTACGGACGTACGGTGCAAGGTCCAATGATGATTCTCAAAGAGTTGTGGACAGGTGAAAATGAAGTAAGTGAAACAAAAAAAGTATATCAATATGTTCTAGATTTACAGGATCGTTTAGAACAAACGTGCCAATTAGCGAGGGAAGAGCTAATAAAGTCTAGGGCTATGTACAGGACATACTACAACAAGAAAGCAAGGCACATAGATTAGAAGTATAAATTGTGCCCCCTGCCCTCTATCGCCCTTAAAAAGTTAATGGGAGTTTCCAACATATTAGATTGACCCGAATGTTATATAACCAGTGATAACCACTTGCCAACAACTAGCAACCGTATGTTAATGAGTTGCTGACGGAGGTATTGATTTTGAAAGATTATGTACATGCTAAACAGTCAGTCGCTAGCACACACAAAAAGCGTTCACTGTGAAATGAAATAGGCACGATTTCTTGCGGAAGACACGCACTCCGATTGGATGTGCATACTAATTGGTTTAGGAGCGGCTTATTTCAAACCCTTCTCATTTCGTCATGGTATTGTCTAATAGGCTAAAATTTGAACTGTGGTTTAGAAAACCCATGAACTCCAGGTAATAAAAAGGATAATAGATATAACAATATATTTCTTATATAATAACAGTATTTCCTGCCTTTCCTGATAAACCGGCACAATTTACCACATATTATCATCGTGTTTGATAGCAAATTTCTCCCAAAGAAAAAATAACACATTTGTAAAATGTAAACTCGTTCCCGACATTAAAATGTGAAACATCTTGGAAATAATGCAGTAATATACTCTGGAGATAGACGATTACATCCATGAATGAAAATTTACGGAGTAAAAATATACGCCATTTTCCAATACACAGACCAAATCGCTTATTGTAACAAAAATTCGTCAGGCAGGATTCGAACCGGCGCGGGGAGAATCCAATAGATTTATAGTCTATAGCCTTAACCGCTCGGCCATGACTACTCATTGAAACGACCGTCGTGTTCAATAGATAATGAGCCAGTGGTGAACTATCGATTTATTCGACCAAAAATGAATTATTTTGGGGAACTTTGGGGACTCATATGTTATTTGAAATAAAAATAACACATACACTGAAAGCTAACAATCAAATCAATATTGTCTAAACCTGTCAAAACTGTTGGAACCTCTCTCATTAGTGATCGCGCTAACGACTGACTGTCATTAAACTAAAAAAAGTGATGTTTTGAAGAACTCAGGCCCGTAAGCAGGATTTTTAGGGGGGGGGGGGTATTTTTTTGGAAAAGGTACATTGGTACCCAAAAACTCGTAAAAGGTTGCCCCCCCCCCATTGTTTAGTCATCCCACACTATTTTGAGAGCGGGGGGGGGGGGGCGGTTAGGGCATATTTTAGTCCAAAACGGTCCGAAAAAATGCTTTGAAAGGGGGGATTTTCGGAAAATAGGGGGGGGGGGGTGGAGGTGGGGCGTTGTCACAAAAAAGGAACATTAGTACAAAAAGAGTACATTGTTACGGGCCTGGAGAACTTGTTTATGAATTAAAGTATAACATTTGTTTCTCAATTCATGTTAAATATAAACACATTACCATGAACTTTGTTATCATAATACCTTGTGTATATGCCCATGAATGTATCCAATAGGTTTTAATTGTCATATCTCTTCTGAAATGCCAAAAATATAGCGATAAAAATGTATATTCATTTTAGAAATCTATCACGTTCTGTATGTCGGTAGCCATCCCATGCTAAAGTGCGTTCAGGTTATTTAAAAAGTGTAATGAACGTGTGTATAATACTGGATTCAAATAGCGCGCTTACTTAAATAATGAGGTCGTGCTACAAATTAAACTGAATGATGATAATCGATTGGCGATTGACTAAACAATATCCGCATCGGACCTTGTGTACAGCGATGCATAGCTGTACCGTGCTTCTTATCTCTTTAGGTATAGTCTCAGATGCTATTGTACATATCAGCCAATCGATATGACAATGGGACCCTTGCGCTATTCAATCCTGCTGCTTAGCAGACTAAATATGCGCGCCAACTACAAATACATATGGAGTGCATAGGAATGTACATGCCCCTATAGTTTACCGTGAGACTGTGCATAGCTGTACATTGCTGTACATCCCCTACTAAAGGTCAAATCTAAAGGTATACCTTGGTTTGCTTTTTTGAAACATTATTTGGCTGGTAAATACCACATATTTGGTATCAATGGAAAGCTAGAAACACATTGTATCAGCTACCCTAACTTATTCTGTGATTAAAACTACTCTCTTTGAGAAATGCCATCTGCAAGTACGAAGTTTCATGTATTTCGCATGACATCGGTGTTCCCCACCTTACTGACCTTTTAAAAGGTATACTATCCCCAAAGTATGCCAGCTAGCCGGTAGGTTTAGTCCCACTCTTCAAAGTGTATGCATTTTATGGATGAAATGTCCGGCATTTTTTCATAAAAAAGCCACCAAAAAAGTGTATGTTTCCCATAGCGTTACACTAAAATTACCCGGATGTGGCAATCAACGACAACATTATTACCATTTCTCGACTATTGAGGGCAGTGCGTATAAATATACTAAAAACATAAGAACGTAACCTATGTGAAGGGTAAGAGATATGAAAGTGGGAGACGAAGTTCTCTTGCTATTGCCAACGAACCACAACCAGTTGTTGATTCACTGGAAAGGACCATTTCCAATCGTGGAAAAGGTAAACTCTATGAATTACAAAATAGATTTTGGCCACAGAACAAAGACTTTCCATGCTAACTTGCTCAAGAAATATAATCGACGAGTAGAAGTGGATGCAGCCATGGTATATCAACCCACACCAGGTATATCAGATGGTATGCACTTCAGTTATTGAAGAAGAGATACAAGAAGAGGTAAGTCCTTCAGAACTGAGGAGTTTTACAAATGATGAATTGCTGTGCATACCCTCTATGAAACAGAAGACCAAATACCAATGTCCAAGAAATCCAAACATTTGACTGCATTTGTAACTCACGACGGCCTATTACGAGTACAATATGATGCATTTTGGTGTGGTAAATGCTGGTGCAACTTTTAGTAGAGCGATGAGAAAACTTCTAGAAGGTCTAAATGGCGTACACAATTATATTGATGACATTCTCATCCATACATAGAACATGGGAAGAGCACCAACAAAAGGTTAGTGATGTATTCTCTAGGTTAAGAGAAAAGTAAACTGCAAGGCCAACAAAATGCTTCATAGGCTACAACGAGGTAGAATATTTAGGCCACATTGTAGGCAGGGGAGTCGTGAAACCAAAACCAGACAAAGTGCTTGCGATCAAACAGGCAGAGAGACCAAAGACAAAGACACAGATATGATCATTCTTGGGTCTGGCTGGCTACTATCGGAAATGTATACCTAATTTCGCTGATGTATCAGCCCCTTTAACAGATTGTACAAAGAAAGGAGAGCCTAATGTAATTCGGTGAGGAGAAACACAGGAGAAGTCGTTCCAGACCTTAAAGTGTAAGTTGGCCATGTCGGACCTAAACAAAAGGTCCATTGAGGACCGATGACTCGGAGACGTACAGGCGTCGGAGCAATAATCCTACAGGAAAGAGAAGGAGAAAATCGTCCTGTGGTATACGCAAGTAAGAAACTTAACAAGTGTCAAAAGAACTATTCAACGATGGAACGGGAATACCTGGCAGTGATCTGGGGAATACAAAGGTTTGAACCCTAGTATGGTAAGGAATTTATCCTTGAAACAGATCACCAGCCTCTCACATGTGTTCGGAAAAGTAAGGTGGCAAATGGTAGGATAATGAGGTGGGCTTTGGCTCTGCAACCATATCGCTTTGTGATGAAAGTGATTAAAGGGGTAGATAATGTTGGGGCAGATTATCTGTTCAGAGTAGAGAACGAGAAAAGTAGACTGTTATCTTAAAGGGGCGTGTACATCTCAAGTGTTTGTCCTGGACAAAAATCACATGACTCCCTACGTATCTGAGTCTCCGTATTCCCATGTAATAATACCCATGGTGCAATAGATTTGCCGCGAATTTTAATCGACAAAACGTAATGTTGAAATTATTGTACGAACGAACTGTGTCTAGAATAGTTTCAAAAAGAAGTGCAATGCATAATAATGAAATCAGAATTACAATCTCCTTCAGCATATAATCAACTTTTGGGCGATAACAAATAAATAAAAACCTTTGATAAAAACGCACAACAATCGAAATATAAAGCATTTTAGCCTCCGATTTCAGTGATATTCGTATTTTAAACTCTATCTAATTTTATTTTAAAACTGTTTCATGTATAGTTTTCATTAGCTCAAATGGTAGAGCGCTGGCTTCACAATCATGAGGTCAGTGGTTCGAATCTTGTAAATGTCTTTTTCTTTTTGTTATTACACTCTTTTTTTTTTTAATAACAGGATTGCTTATAATCGTTCGCTATATTTATTGAATGTTGAATGATACTTTTTTCATTTGCAATTTCACTACGATAAAGAATGTCCTGTAAATATAAGTGTGTTGATTGAACCATGAATGAACTATGGAGTCCCTAGCAAGTCTATAATGGACATGGTCTGCAAAGACCAATTGTTATGTAAATAAGAAGCCAGTCGGCTTATATCCTTGAATCGATTTTTTTAGTTCCTTCAACACAGATATTTGTAATTTGCTCCAATCTTCAAAAAAGAGAGTTGTATCTTCAAAAATACATTACGCAGTTCACGGCTTACGCGGCCTGGTATGGGCGACAGTATTTTGGCGTAGATTTGATACCGTGCTGAATTCATCATGATCATCGCTGCAAGAGCGCAATTATAAAATGCTGTCCGCTGTCCTAAATCTCTCTCGTCTTGACTCCCGGTCTTGAGCACATCATAACACAATATTTGTATTGTGCCACTACTGTGAGACTAAATAAGTGGGTATGCCGACTATAATTTTATGTCAAAACTCAACATAATTGAGGCGACCGACGTAACGGATGCGCCAAAAAGTGGCTCTATAAGTTGTAAAATAAGCTGAAACCATCTAAAAATGCTCATTTATTGTTTTGTTCATATAATTATACAAAGACCGTTTGAACCAATATATCTATCCATTAATATATCCATCTATCTATATATCTAAACACGTTCTTTTGATACCCTTTTAAACTTCAGTGAAATAATTCAACAAGTTTAAAAAAAAATCTGAGGCCCCATGGCCATATGAGCTAAAATGTTTGATCGCATAACTTAAAATAAGACACATTGATTCAACATGGTAAAAAAACACGTGCTGATAATTTTTCAGATTTCATTTTTTATATTCATGCGGCTTTTGCAAAAACAAATTGTCAACAAAACTTCAGTTTTATGCTAACATTAAATACATGAGACGTACTCCAAAGTGTTCAAAATCTTCAGTTGTATGCTAACACTAAATAAATGACACGTATTCAGTGAACATTTCAATGTCAAATGCGCAAATTGTCCAATTTCCAATTTGGTGCATTTATTCATATACAGGCTGTCCCAAAATGATATAGTAGGCTGCGCCTACCCATCGATGCCCATCATTAAAATCAATGAGATTCAGGTCCAGGTTTTTTCATCATCTTTGACATAACCATTTCATTAAAATGTTACGATCACGAAAATCGGACTTATTTCACCTCTTTGGCAAAGTACAAAAGGGTGGGGGTGTGTGTGTTAACACTTTCCACGCGGCAGGCGTCTATGAACCGAACAAAATGTTTCAAAAATGTCAAAATTATTGAATTTCCATCACCATATTTGGAATCACCACAAGAAATGCATTAAAATAAGTACAAATATACCTAGTATTGATTCACTAATTCTTGAGATTACTTGAAATTTCGGAAAGGCTTTTGAAACATCTGTTTTGTGTGGTAAAACTAAAATAGCCGCGTGGAAAGTTTTAAACTTGTTTGAAAGAAACATAAATAGTCTCTCAATACCTTGTCTGCTATTGTTCCCTTCTGTTATAAACTGTTGTTCGTTATGGTTGTTCAAATCATTAACATCCTTCAATTTGAAGAGTAAAAATGGATCGTCACACATCACTTAAGTGTGACGAACTTCTTTATGTGTTAGGGTGTACTTTGTTTTACTTTGATTTCATTGCAATATTGTAGATTCTTTACAGTGGGTGTGGTTTTGGATGTCACTGGACTGTGATTGGTGTTTTTTTGCTGATTTTCATCCGATACGCAATATATATTATGAGACATTTAGGGCGGGGCTTGATTGAAGTTGATTCGTTTGGATAATGATACATTCAGTGCGCATGATCATTGCGTTAGCGTCCCCTACACAAAGTCGCCGGCGTATGCGTTGTGCGTGTAACCCAGCGTTGCCATATGCGCGTGTGCTAAAGAACGCAATTAATTCGAAGCAAGAAGTTGGTAAACAGCTCGATGGATTCGCCGATTTTATAAAGGGGGAAAGTTGTTGTACGTTTAGAGAATAAAACATAGTTCTTAGCTGTTTTGCTATAGACGATGGTCTTATAGTGTATATAAGCTGTACCATATTTGGAGTCGTGTATGGTCGCCGCAGGCGGCAATACACGACGACACTAATATGGTACAGCCTATACATTATAAGACCATCGTCTATAGCAAAACAGCTAAGAACTATGTTTTATTCTCATTCTAATATTTAGTTTATTAGTTATTTTGATCTTTTATCATAAAATAACGCAGTTTGTTAGATTTATTTTAAACAAACAACAACAAATTTCCCCCTTTATAAAATCGGCGAATCCAGCGAGCTGTTTTCCAACATCCTGCTTCAAATTAATCGCGTTATTTAGCACACACGCACCTGTCATCGCTGCGTTATACCCACAACGCATACGGCGGCGACTTTGTGTAGGGGACGCTAACGCGATGACGCGTTGATCATACGCGCTGATCATACGCGCTGAAGTTATTATTTTTCGAATGAATTAAACCCCGCCCCAAACTATACAACATTGTCTCATAATGCATGGGGGAGTCGGCTGAAAATCAGCCAAAAACCAATCAAATTGCCTGCTGACATCTCAAACCACACCCACTACAGACTGTAACAAAAAAAGTTATACAATTGCAATTTTATTTTTAGTTCAATGTTAAAATCTTGCAATGTCAAAATCTCTTACACTCTGTGTTAAGTTCCGTTTTGGCTACCAGAATCATTTTATTTGGTCTTTTTAACTACTTGCGTTTAAAATTTATGACAAATCTACTAAGTCTTCTAGAAAACGGGCCACTTTCACAATAATATCATACAATCTTGCTAGTATAAATTAAATGGTTAGGGTATCATGCAAGGAACATGAAAGAGAACAATATAATTTATTTTTCAAATAGTTTTATTTCATTTGAATAAATAAATTCATAAAATAAATAAATAATATTTGTAAAGACCCAACCTTCTTTGTAATACTTTTAACCACTTGAAACGAACCATTGTTGTCTAACAAGAGTGCTCTACTGCTATGTTCCTGGTTGATCCCATGCATATTCATTCCAGTGGTTTTACCATTGATTAAACCAAAGTGGCCCAGGTGATTTCATGACTACTTTAGACAATTGATCATATCTCTGCTTACCGACCATCGATTGTCATGAAACAAAGCTTATTCGAAAGCTAAGAAAATTTCCCCTTGCATACCCTTGAAACTCGAAACAGAAATTGTACGGGAGACATTTTTAATATTTTTTTCAAAACTGTATAACTTTTTTTGTTACAGCCTGTATATAATAATGTTGTTTGATTATTATGTTTGTTGTTAAAATAAATCTAACAAACTGATTAAAGACCAAAATAACCAATAAACTAAATATGAGTGAGAATCAAACATAGTTCTTAGCTGTTTTGCTATATACGACTCCATGGTACAGCCTTTACATTATAAGACCATCGTATACAGTATATAGTATTAGAACTATATTTTATTCTCTAAATACAAATCTGATGTTGGTTTGTATACAGGGTGAGTCAAAATATTCAGGTCCCGTTTTTAGAAAATCACGACAAATACTTTTGTTAAAAATTAACCAATGTCTTCATTGCATATATGAGTACACTAGCTACTTCTTTATACTTGATGAAAGTGTTCCAAATATACCCCATTGTCCATTGTAGGCATTGTGAATACCAACACGCCATTGATTGACATTTCAAATTGCGTGAGTTAAACTTTTGCATTCATAGAGGTACCTTGGAAAAGTGCACATACAGGGTGTATCAGAAAGAACTGTACCGAGGTAATATTATTTATAACGGTATAAATTCGATTGATATTGTTCAAACCGTTTGCATATATATCTTGCGCAAACGCCCAGCTTTCATACGAATTTAAAATTTTGAAAATCGGACATTTCTGATGGAAAATACAGACTTTCTGGTAAAGATGGTAGATATCAATTTTGGTCGAAATGATCAATTTCAAAATCTGTGAAATTACTAACCCTACCTGAGATATCCATCTGTCAATAGGAGAGGGTTTATTTTTGGTCGCCATATCTCAACTTTTCACATCACTTGTATAACTATTTATTTATATATTTGCATACTTTAGTGGGTGAAATTTGGAGATAAATTCTGATTTTTTTTAATCCGTCAATAAACCAGGATTTGTTCTGCTTGAGTGGTTTTAACTTTCTTTTCTTTGGCGGGAGCTTTGAATATTGCTGTGGTGTGGACATTGTTTGAAATGTTGGGTAAGTGGTAGAGAGGATTGATTGAAATTGAAAATACGTTTTTCATCGATTTTCGATTATGTCTTGCCACACGAGAACAAAAAGAGATATCTCAATGAAATTAACATATAATATAGGAAACATTTTAACTTTATATTGCAGGTGTTTACAGTTAAAACAATAATCATTTTGTATTTTTTATATATTTTAGAAACACGGTACAGATCTTTCTGATACACCCTGTATCTCCCGTTTGAAATGACCAATTTGAATTAAATGAAATTCAAGTTATAGCTGACAATGCGTTCGTACTGTGCATATTAATAAATTATATTATTTTTATGCATATTAGCTGGTTTAAAATATCGGTTGGGCCCGCTGATACTAGGGGAGAGCCTTGCTTTTATTTTGAAATAGGATTGCGTACAAGTAGCGTATAGTCAGTGTCATAATGCTATGGTCAACTCCATTCTATGCGTGCGAACTTGTGTGCATTCGTATGTGCGTAAACCCAGAGGTGCGTACCGGGCACATTCAAAAAATGACCGCGCGTCAATCGTGATATCGTCACGCACGTTAGTTAGCACATTTCAGGCATCTGGACGCAGCTCCGCGAACAACGACGAAACATGCTCGTGTGAAATAGCTTGAATTTAGTAATATGTCATTATACCATTATGACAGTGATTATAGACAGTGAAGCTAGCAGTTAGCATTTGCGCAAACGCGACACGCAACGCGTTACCACGGTATGATTACGCGGCAGTACGCGCAACGCACAATGTTGTTCAATTCTAGTGGCATTTATGAGCCAAATCTGAGAGGTTATTTGCTGTTTTTGGAGCAAATTGTTAACCAATTTCACTGGAATAAAATTTTAACACACCGTTATTTCCTCGATATTGCATGCAAATTATGCGCCACTTTGATCAAAACTAACGGAGACATAAGGATAACAAACACACACAACCCCACACACCCCTATATATAGTAAGATGCTCGCAGCAGCAATGAACATGATGAGTTCAGCACTCAGTCAGTGGCGTATACCCAGCTTTTGGAAACTGGGGGTGGGGGGGGGGGGGGATAGTTACGAAAGTCATGATGTACCGACAAAAAAATCGCAAAAATGACCCAATTTTCTTCTTCTCGTCAGTAGCTGAAATATTGAAAAGTGGGGGTAGCGATGACATTGTCAACAATAGCTGAAAAAATCGCCTGGTAGAAATCGCAAATCTACCCAGTCAGAAGTCAAGGCATGAAAATACCGTCTATTTGGTTCGCCCCGGCCGCCAGTGAAGTGAGATTTCAAAAAAAAACCAAATAGAAATCGGATCATTTACAACTCGCGATTGTGAAGGATTGCCTCCATCAATTTTTGATCATCTTAGGACGTGTCTATGTGTTCTCTATAATAATGAACTAGTGGTGAACTATTGAGTATTCGACGAAATTTTAGCCAAATTGAACCCAGTTTCAAAATTGTATTTTAAATGTGAAAACGGTGTCGCTGCAAGCTAGGTTTGGATTCAATGTAAAGAGCAATAAATTGATGATCGTGGAAGGTTATTAATTTAAAGCTTTTAATGAGACAGGGGTCAGGGCCACGGGAAATATCCCCCTAGTCACATGACGTTGAACCACATTTAAATGCCTTAATGTTGTCATTGTATAAGGCTGACATTTTGGCATATTGAATTGCACGATATCGACATCCGCTTTTCAAGGGGAAAAAAATTCTCTTCGTATACAATAGACTCACTCAACGTTGGCATCTGACTGTACCGACGGAAGCTCAAGTTTACCGACGGGGATATTTCAGGGGGGCACCGGCCCCTGGACCCCTGGGTTCGCCACTGAGCACGGTATCAAATCCACGCCAAAATACAGTCGCTCACACCAGGCCGTGAAAGCCGTGAACCGCGAAACGTATTTTTGAAGATACAACTCTCTTTTTTTTAAAGTTTGGAGCAAATCAGCAAATACAAATATCGGTCGTATAGGAAATAAGAAAATCGATTCAAGGACATATTAGCCGATTGGCTTCTTATTTACATAACAATTGGCCTTTGCAAATCATGTTCATTGATAGACTAGCTAGGGTCTCCATAGTTCAATCGAACGGAATAGTCAACACAATATATTTATAGGATATTCTTTATCGCAGTGAAATTGCAAAAGAAGAAAAAAGTATCATTCAACATTCAATAAATATTGCGAACGATATGCAATCCTGTCAATTTCTAAAAATAAAGTGTAAATAACAAACAGAAAAAAGTATAACAATCCTAGGATTCGAACCACTGACCTCATGATTATGAAGCCGGCGCTTTGCCGACTGAGCTAATGAAGACTACACATAGATATTTAGAAAATAAAATACATAAAGTTCAAAATACGAATATCACATGAATCGGGGAAAAAATGCGGGCTAAAATGCTTTATATTTCGATTGTTGTGCGTTTTTAACATAGGATTATCGCCCAAAAGTTGATTATATGCTGAAGGAGATTGTAATTCTGATTTCATTATAATGCATAACACTACTTTTTCGAAACGATTCTAGACACCTTAGTATTTCGTTCGTACATAAAATGTTGGCCATTACGTTTTGTCGATTGAAATTCGGCGCGGCAAATCTATTGCACCATGGGTATTATTACATGGAAACACGGAGACTCAGATACGTAGGGAGTCATGTGATTTTTGTCCAGGACAAACACTTGAGATGTACACGCCCCTTTAAACCTACATTATTTTACTGAGGTAAGTAAAATACTGCTATTTAATGGTAGTGTAGTATAGAACGGTTGACAGAGTAAGTTCTAATGTGATTAGTGTTTGTGTATAAATGTGTGAACACCTTTTACTAAAGGGGGGGGGGGGTCATTGTCACATTTAGAACCCATTTTATAATATAGTTTGTTATAAAACTTATTAATATCAATAATATTAATTCTGACTTTCCCTTATACAGTGATCGACCACTCACTTATTATTTGGTTATCACCATATTCATCCAGGCGTTACTCACCAAAATTATCCTTTGTGATTACGTCAATAATACTGAGCTTGGCTAATTATGTGAATTCAATACATTAGTAGGACCATGAATTTATCTAGAGAATATTTAAATTCAGGAGGAATTAAGGTTTGATGTCATATAATAGAGGTATTGATAAAATACATTTATTTCAATACAATAACAGTTGGAGCTTTTTCTTACCATGTAGAATTGTATACTTTTTCTCTAGCAAGCAAAAGATGCAGAGATTTTAGATTATTACAGGCCTATGTAACACACTATCTGCCCATTGTTGAGATTTGGTTCACAGTATAGCGCACTCTATCAGTTCTTCACCCGGAAGTTAAGCGTAAACTGTCAATCATTCGTTTTAAATGAATATTCAATCATGACTATTTATGACCTCACACGATGTGATTGTCGCGATCCTGCGCCCTTCCCAACTGATCTGATTACAATATTCATAAAATGCAAATAAAGCCACGCCTCTCCTCTGTCGGTGTTAGGATAAACCCCTCTGTCGCTGCCAGACGAAGCCATCAACAAATTTAAAATTCGTATTTTGTTCCACGTAAAAATTAATTTCAAATAACCAATTCTGAATGTTTCGTGTCATATAAGAACTAAATTCTGCTATCATCAAAGCAAATCAGTTCAACTCTAAATCACAATCAGCTTTTTTTACCAATGATGTACTATTTCTGTGCCACAAATCATGTTTTGAGCCGATAAAATCCACCACGTCTTAGGTCGTCAGGTTTGCTACGACCATGATAGTGCGCCCCCTGTAAAACCTTCACCCGTGAATTTGCGCATAGTAGACGGGGAACTTTGCCTCCGAGATACTTGTCCCATAGTTATATAGTCTCTGATCATTACCAGGGAGTCAATGTTATTACTCGAAACAACATCGCTGAGTAGACATGTGATGTTAAACATGTCCTAATTTCAAGACAGACAATCTGGGAGCCAATGATCCGTAAGTGAGCCTCTCCTTCATATTGTATTATTATTTGTTTATATTGATTTTATTGTATTATTATTTGTTTATATTGATTTTATTGTATTATTATTTGTTTATATTGATTTTATTGTATTATTATTATTTGTTTATATTGATTTTATTGTATTATTATTTGTTTATATTGATTTTATTGTATTATTATTTGTTTATATTGATTTTATTGTATTATTATTATTTGTTTATATTGATTTTATTGTATTATTATTTGTTTATATTGATTTTATTGTATTATTATTTGTTTATATTGATTTTATTGTATTATTATTTGTTTATATTGATTTTATTGTATTATTATTTGTTTATATTGATTTTATTGTATTATTATTTGTTTATATTGATTTTATTGTATTATTATTTGTTTATATTGATTTTATTGTATTATTATTTGTTTATATTGATTTTATTGTATTATTATTTGTTTATATTGATTTTATTGTATTATTATTTGTTTATATTGATTTTATTGTATTATTATTTGTTTATATTGATTTTATTGTATTATTATTTGTTTATATTGATTTTATTGTATTATTATTTGTTTATATTGATTTTTGCGCAAACCCTACTTTTGGACGCAGCACCGGGCATGATTGTTGCACACTGCAAAACTACCAATAGTTTGCCTGCTGTACTGTCAGCTTACGAGACGGCTTCATTCAGCGTACCAAGCATCGTGTCTGAGCATAAGCGTAAATTCAACACTTTACAATACATAACATAACGGGAGATATGTACCTTGGAGCTTCTGTTGCACTAGTGCATTTGGATTCCAACTACTCTGTTATAAAGATTGTATCTACCCACAATCCGAATTGTCCAACCGAAACTGATCCAAGAAATTGTATCAACCATATTACACATTAGTTGCCATAGCATATGATGGGACTGATAGACCAATAACTCCTTAGATAGACTTATAAAATGTGGCAGTCGTATTAATGGAAAATGCGTTGTTCGACACGTCTATTGTTAAGTATAGTGTATGTCCTTGCCCCGTGGAAAGTGAATCCGGTTAATCAGCTTAAAGTCTTGTACTTGGCTTCTGAATTTGATCCAAAGCGAAAGACCATACCTCAAGTATGTAGACGATTACTTCTCGGCCTGACTACCTTTACCCCATGGGGAAACTTAAACAGTACCTCGACTACCCCAAAAAGCTTCATTTCGAAACCGGTAGATGCGTTTATTTGGGATGGATTCACATATTTTGCAACCAATCAGTTATACGATATAAAATATGTCTATGTCGTACACAAATCAGCCGCGTATGTCACACTAGCATTCCAACCGACGACATATTCCAGGTAAGCTCCAGGTATGTAAGTACCTATATTCACACGGTCTACGCAGAAAAGTGCGCTGCGCAATTGTTGTATAAAGGTAAAGTGCGCTGCGCACTTTTAACAATTATCCAAAGTGCGCAGATAATCAATATGCGTCCTTTCTAGAAATAGTAAAAGTGCGCTGCGCATTTTATCGAATTATTAAAAGTGCGCAGATATCTAGTCATAGCTATAAATAAGTCGGTAGGTTGTGATCGGGTCATGAGATACGATTCAAGTGAATCTTATGATCCTTATTGTTTTGGTTTTTTTGACTGATATAAAAAAAACCACTCTAGCTATATACTCTAGATATATTGTCTCAGTAAAACACGGGCGCCGGGTGGGTTCACATCATAGATTTTAGACATTTGTATATCATGTATATCATTCTTCTTAATAAGTAAAGAAAAAAGCTCTTCTTTAGGGTAGACTAGTACCATATTAGAATTTATATTAAGACGAATTTCTTGTGTGACCATGGACTTATCTGATAAGTCCATGGTGTGACATACGAATGATTGCCACTAGTTTTCTTATAAGAAGAGAGAAGAATTATTCATCTTCTTAAATCCAACTTAAGAATGATCCGTCCACCCCGCCCAGTTACGGGCCTGCCTTATATAGGTGTGATTAAAATGTAGGTGAATTCATTCATTTTTAAACCGTGTACATCTTTTCCTTGCATGTTTATTCTATTTTCTAATATAATCTGAAGCGATTGTGTCCACACACACACGACTCACATATCATGTTTTCTAATTATATTCTCTGTAAGTTATTTATCCAAATTTAAACTTGAGCCATTCACACAACAAACAGTTCAAACACAACAAACAGTTTTGCTGTTTGAGTGATATTTGGATATTTTGTAAATGCAATTGACCTCTGAAAAGGTTAAGAAGGTAGTATATATTCACCTTGAAGATTATTGGTTCGAGTCCATGTCTACAAAATCCGCAGACAAAAATAGGGGATGTTCACCCCACGGAAAACACATACCATGCTTTTCAATATTTAAACTTTTGCGGTCAACATGTTTGAGTGATATTCAAGGAACAGATTTGTTAATGTAATTGACCTCTCCGAAAACGTTAATAAGGTTGTGTATATTCACTTTGAAGATTATAGGTTCGAGTCTATTTCTACACGTAATCTCTATGGCTCAAGCTGAAACGCGGGAGTATATGAGCGCTAGATGTTGAAGCATAGGTCCACGTCTTCTTTGCGGGTGTATTTTGGCATAACTCTGCCAGCTACTCTGTGCCCAGTTTAAACCCAGGGGTGCCCAATAGTGCTTAGCCCATGAGCAAATTAAAAGGTGTCCCAAATAATCATGACAATATGCATGCATTTCACCTTGATTGGACTGCATTAACACCATTTTAAGTATCATGTTGGTTTAACCCGCCGTGAAAAATAGGGGATGTTCACCCCCCGGAAAATACATACCATGCTTTTCAATATTTAGGCGGTCAACATGTTTGATTGATATTTAAGAAACAGATTTGTAAATGCAATTGACCTCTCAAAACGTTAATAAGGTGGTGTATATTTACCTTGGAGATTATAGGTTCGAGTCTATTTCTACATGTATCTCTATGGCTCAAGCTGAAACACGGGTTTCACCATTTCAGGATGAGCGCGAGATGTTGAATCTTGGGTCCCCGTGATCTTTGCAGGTGTATTTTGGCATAACTCCGCCAACTACTGTGTGTCCAGTTCAAACCCGGGGGTGCCTAATAGTGCTTTGCACACCCCACTGAGCAAATTATAAGGTGTCCCAAATAATATGCATGCATTTCACCTTGATTGGACTGTATTAACACAATTTTAAGTATCATTGGCCTAACCCGCCGTGAAAAATCGGGGATGTTCACCTCCCGGAAAAATACATACCATGCTTTCAAATATTTAAATTTTGTTTGATTGATATTTAAGGAACAGATTTGTTAATGCAATTGACCTCTCAAAACGTTAATAAGGTGGATATTCACCTTGGAGATAATAGGTTCGAGTCCAATTATACACGTAATCTCTATGGGCTCAAGCTGAAACACAGGTTTTTGACCATTTCAGAATGAGTGCTAGATTTGGAAGCTTATAATAATAATAATAATAATGGACATTTATAATGCGCCGGTATCCGTCGCAAGCGACGCTCATGGCGCTGTAACCTATTTATTATTACGCTGCCGTTAGGAAATCGTCACAATCATTTCGCTTCATCTACGTGGCTGCTGGCTAGGTGCTCATCAATATCAGCAGTTAGATTGTAATATAACCCTTTTTAACAGCTGCCCAATCTCGCTTGGGTCAACGAGGCAATTGAGACTAAGTATCTTGCCCAAGAATACAAACACGTTGGCCACGGCGGGGCTAGAACTGACAACCTTTGTATTATGAACAGCGCAGATTTCCACAGGACCACACGTGCTCTCTTATGTCCCCGTACTCTTTGCGGGTGCATTTTGGCATGACTCCGCCAACCAATGTTTGGACTGTTGAAACCAGGGGTGCCCACTTGGTGCTTCGCAGGCCCATATGAGCACATACAGGGTGTCCCGAGAAAGTATGCATCAATTTTACTCTGGCTGGTCACTATTAAAACTATTTTAAACGATATTTTGACAAAATCCGCGGAGAAAAATAGGGGATGTTCACCCCGGAAAATACATACCATGCTTTTCAATATCTAAATTTGGCGGTCAACATGTTTGAGTGATATTTAAGGAACAGATTTGTAAATGCAATTGACCTCTCAAAACGTTAATAAGGTGGTGTATATACACCTTGAAGATTATAGGTTCGAGTCCAATTATACACGTCATCTGTATGGGCTCAAGCTGAAACACGGTGTTTTTTTACCATTTCGGAATGAGTGCTAGATTTGGAAGCTTATATCCCCGTACTCTTTGCGGGTGTATTTTGGCACGACCCCGCCAACCAATGTTTGGACTGTTCAAACCGGGGGTGCCCACTTGGTGCTTTGCAGGCCATATGAGCACATACAGGGTGTCCCAAAAAAACTATGCATACATTTTATTCTGCCTGGTCAGTAATAATATATTTTAAACGATATTTTGACAAAATCCGCGGAGAAAAATAGGAGATGTTCACCCCCGGAAAAATACTTCCATGCTTTTTAATATTTAAATTTGGCGGTCAACATGTTTAAGTGATATTTAAGGAACAGATTTGTAAATGCAATTGACCTCTCAAAACGTTAATAAGGTGGTGTATATTCACCTTGAAGATTATAGGTTCGAGTCCAATTATACACGTAATCTCTATGGGCTCTATAATAATTGATGATTTGTATTGATCAGAGACACACAAATAAGATGTTTAACTGTGCTTATTTATTATACATGTTGAGTCCGTGCGTTACTCCAATAGACTGTGTTGCGCATGCGTGATGCATAGTCTACACTAGATTAAAGGATACTACATCCCTCCTTTTTTCCCAGAGTTTTTAAGAGAATGCAATGTCTAATTTTGATGAACTGATACTGTATGCCTTCATCATGTTATAGTATTTAACTTAAGTTTCAACAAGTGTGTAAGCCACTTTAGTTTCAACCAGTGTGTAAGTCACTTTAGTTTCAACCAGTGTGTAAGTCACTTTAGTTTCAACCAGTGTGTAATGCTATATCTACTTTACCCTTCCTTTTAAAAGGGTTTTTATTTTTTATTTTTTATTTTTTTTAACAATTTCTTTTCACAAAGTGTGAATTTATACATAATGCTCTAATACATAATCAACATAATGCTTTAGTCTTTTATTGTTCTTTTCACCAGTGTGAATTTACATAATGCATACTGTAGGTCTTTATCTCTTCCTTTTAAAGAATTTTTGTTCTTCATCTCTTCTCGCCGATGTGTTTTGTTGTGTTTCACCTGTGCGAATAGTTAACATTTTCCTCACAAGCTATTTTCTTTCACCAGTGTGTATGCGTTTACATTTTCACCAGTGTGTATGCAGCATGGTTACTGTCTTTCGTTTCACCAGCGTTGTACTTTTGTTTACTCTTTTTCTCTTCTTTTGTTTGCCCCGATAATTGTTTTTGTTTATCTGGACAGCCTATGTGTCCTTGTTGTTTTCTTCTGGACAGCATGTGTGTCCTTGTTGTTTTATCTTGGACAGCATGTGTGTCCTCGTTGTTTTATCTTGGACGTGTGTCCTCATTGTTTTATCTTGGACAGCATGTGTGTCCTTGTTGTTTTATCTTGGACAGCATGTGTGTCCTTGTTGTTTTATCTTGGACAGCATGTGTGTCCTCATTGTTTTATCTTGGACAGCATGTGTGTCCTTGTTGTTTTATCTTGGACAGCATGTGTGTCCTTGTTGTTTTATCTTGGACAGCATGTGTGTCCTCATTGTTTTATCTTGGACAGCCTGTGTGTCCTTGTTGTTTTGACTGGACAGCCTGTGTGTCCTTGTTGTTTTGACTGGACAGCATGTGTGTCCTTTCCTCGTTGTTTTAACTGGACAGCCTGTGTGTCCTTGTTGTTTTACCTGGACAGCCTGTGTGTCCTTGTTGTTTACTTCTTTTGTTTGCCAAGAGTAGAAACCGACTTTTGGTTCCTGTTTTGTTCTCTGCGAACCGACTTTTGGTTCACGTGATTTTTTTTGTGCGAATCGACTTCTGATTCCACAATGATTTTTAATACGCCCAGTATAAATATGCGAATCGCCTTTTGATCCACATGATTTATTGTGTGCGAACCGACTTTTGGTTCCACCTGAATGAAGATCTGATTGAGTATGATTTTAGAAGTAGGCCTATTGCTTGATTTCGTCCTGTGTACTGTGCGTACATAATTATAATACGAAACAGCATTGTGTTCCAGGCTTCAAGTTTCTCCTCGTTTAATTGTTGACTTGTTGATCGCTCTTTCGTTTATAGTTCGCATAACTATCAGCGTGTTTTTACTGAAGTAAAAAAGACGGCATATGCCTGCTAAGGGATTAAAATTCTCCAATAAAAACACACCTCCACCGGCATTTGCCCGCTCATACCGGTTTATTTTCCCTACATTTTAGCAGCCTTTTATCCTTCAAAACGAAGGATAATAGCGGTTGATACCGGTTAAGAAAAGCAGTCTTTCGTCAGTATAAACACACGCCGTTCCAGCTCATCGCGTTTGCCGGTGGAAAACGGAAGTGGGCACGAACATGTGACAATTAAATGACCTTTGAATTATTTCTGTTATTATAATAACTCATTGGTTTCACAATGTTCATTAAATTCCAATTACTATCTGTCGTAATTCGACTTTTTGTGTCAAAGAATTATCTTTTCAACCAATTTACTGCCTTAGCGGGAATAAAACCGGGAATGCGCCGTAATTATGAACTTTCAACTTTCACAGTTTTATTCTACACACGCTCGACATCCTTTTGTTTACATTTAGAGAAGTGTATTTCCCCAAGATCACTTACGTTCGATATTTTGTTTTCTGTATAAAAAAATGTAATTCCGCAATGTTGGTAAACTTTTAGAAACCGGAGAAAGTGGTAAAACCACGAGATTCACTGCGAGAAAAACGTGATCGGGTCAATACAACATTGCATGGCGACAAACCTGCTTACGACCTTTCCCAGGCATTTATTATAATGAGGTCAACAGCAGCCGGCAAGTTCGCCCGTCGGACTCAGTCAAACTGCATTAAAAACACTCGCTCATGCGAGCAACCGGTTGTTAACAGCCTTTTTGTTAAACCGGCTAAAAGCCAGTTTGCTTAATAAAAACACGCTGAATCTTTCTCCCTCTCTTTATGTTTATTTTGAATTCGTTTACTCTTATACTGATTGCTTGACTTGTTTGAGTTATTTTGCTCTTTTCGTATGGAACAGCTTTTGTGTTCACAGTTAACTAACAAACTGTATAGCAGCTACATTGATGTATGAGTTCATTCTTATTTTCACCATGTATGCATGACTCCGTTTGATTGATTGAATGTTTAAACAGTAAACAAATATTTAGTATGTATGCGCCGTATTGTAAGCAGATACTAAGCTTACTTGATATTTCACATTATATAATATGCATGCATGATGCATTATGACTTGATTACAAAGTCCCATCAGATGATCAGTTTCATCACAGTCTAACATAATAAGTAACAGTTCAATACCGTATTAAAATACACTATGAAGCTTATTTCGTTCATCACAAATTGATGAATTGTTATCAGTACCACGAAAAGTCTACGTTGTGTACGATACGTTTGTTGTTGTTTTTCATAAGAATAGCGTCCCGCGATTGCCTACTGTCAGCTCGTCTGCCGTTTAATCTCGTTGATGACGCTGCCGAATTCTGCATACTGCATGCAACTGTCCGAGTGCCGATGTTAGCTTTGATCTTTTAAACAGTCTTATAATTATTTGTGATTGATTTTGTTCGCGCCTTTCGGGTTCTGCTGATTCTAGTTTATCCCATCATCGTCGCCATTGTAATAGTTGATGATTTGTATTGATCAGAGACACACAAATAAGATGTTTAACTGTGCTTATTTATTATACATGTTGAGTCCGTGCGTTACTCCAATAGACTGTGTTGCGCATGCGTGATACATAGTCTACACTAGATTAAAGGATTCTACAGGCTCAAGCTGAAACACGGGGGTTTTGACCATTTCAGAATGAGTGCTAGATTTGGAGGCTTATGTCCCCGTACTCTTTTCGGGTGTATTTTGCCCGCCAACCAATGTTTGGACTGTTCAAACTGAGGTTGCCCACTTGGTGCTTTGCAGGCCCATATGAGCACATACAGGGTGTCCCAAAAAGGGTGCATCAATTTTACTCAGCCTGGTCAGTATTAAAACCATTTTAAACGATATTTTGACAAAATCCGCGGAGAAAAATAGGAGATGTTCACCTCCGGAAAAATACATACCATGCTTTTTAATATTTAAATGTGGCGGTCAACATGTTTGAGTGATATTTAAGGAACAGATTTGTAGATGCAATTGACCTCTGAAAACGTTAATAAGGTGGTGTACATTCACCTTGAAGATTATAGGTTCGAGTCCAATTATACACGTAATCTCTATGGGCTCAAGCTGAAACACGGGTTTTTGACCATTTCAGAATGAGTGCTAGATTTGGAAGCTTATGTCCCCGTACTCTTTTGGGTGTATTTTGCCCGCCAACCAATGCTTGGACTGTTCAAACTGAGGGTGCCCTCTTGGTGCTTTTTTTGCAGTCCCATATGAGCAAATACAGGGTGTCCCAAAAAGTATGCATCAATTTTACTCTGCCTGGTCTGTATTAAAACCATTTTAAACGCAATTTTGACAAAATAAATGTGGTACACTATAGTAACTGTCATAATGCAATGGACGAAATTCAAGCTATATTGGGCGAGCGTGTGTTTTGTTGTTCGCGGAGCTGCATACAGATGCATGAAATGCGCGGATTTCACGATTGACCAATCTGGATGTGCGGCCATTTTTGAAAGCTGGGTTTAAGCATGCACAATCGTACACATGTACTCACACATTATTGGAATTATGTCATATCATTATGACACTGATTACTGTAAAGCAACAACACTTTGCTAACATTTTAATTTTCGCTAATTTCGCTATGACCTCTATTCTGACTATTCGCCAAATTAAAATGCCGCCAATTAAGATTTTATATATAGGGATAATATAGCAAGATGATTCAAATTAGTCAAATTAAGATGCCGCTAAAAGGTGGTGTTTTGCAAAATTCGATAAATTTTAATGCCATGAAATTTTAGTATTTTACAGTATATCATGCATGTTCAAAACGAATCCAGCTTCCGGCAGCTTGGTGCTAAGCATTGGTTTCCAGTTTCCAATACGATTTATTCCGTAAAATATATACTACCGGGTTCCAAATTGTCGGTTCCTTTCATCTATGCTTAGCACCAAGCTGCTCAAAATGAGATTCGTTCAAAACCCCAAGTGTGAAAATGAAATGGCACTCTGCAATCAATACCTCAAATTAAAGAGTAGAAATGTTGATATTTTCTTGAACATAGTTATTGCCTATAGGAAGCTTACTTTTTTGAGCACTGTAAATGTTATTACTGAAGTATAAACATAAACAAACATATCAATACTTGGTAATAATACATGTATGTAATATTATTTTCTTCATATATAATGTTCTTTGTATAAAGACTCTAGGTACAAAAATATTCAGCACAATTTATTCAAATGGATAAAATAGAAACAAAACAACAACAAACCAAACAACATTTGTTTCTTGAGAGAAGACAATACAATTAAATTTGAGTATAAAATATAACTTAAACCATGATGTTTCTGAGTATTAAAATTATTCTAGAGGTATTAAAATTGTTATTATTACAAAAATATTCTAAGGTATTTAGTCAAACGAAGCACCAAATATATCTATAAAGAGTACAAAAATATAAGATTGAAATTGAATCCTTAATAAACGTTATCTTTAAAACCTCCCTTAAATGTTAGGTGTTATATTGAAATAACACAATTGCAACCCTGTAAGACGGAGGAAATTTAATCTGTTCTTTCCCATTATCAAATGCCCCTGCCTTCTAGGGAATAAGAACTACAATCTTGGAAAAAAGTCCTTGGAACGCGAACGCTGAGCACGCGTGTTGGGTATTGTGTGTCTGTATTGATACTTAGTGTCTTCTGTTATAAACGGAAATTGTTCAAATGAGATTTTTCCTTCCCCACTCCCATCGATCAATGTTGGGACACTCTGGCAAGCTGCAGGAGCCACTGGCCTTGGTCAACATTGTACGGGGGAGTGGGGGTGATACTTTTCCGTTAATCACACGCAAGTGTTCCAATACTTTTTTCCAGGATTGTAGTTGGGACTTGATTGAACACTCTCACCACAGCTCCAGAATGGTACTCGCTATCAGGGTGCGAATTCGCTTGTATCGCATAGCCAATTGATATACAAATCTTAGCTTGTATAGCATTTTTTACAGTGTTAACTCATATATACAAACATCAGGCTTACGATGAATTGGAACAACATTGTTATTCAAATTTTTAAAATGATTTGCACCCTGCTCGCTATATTCCAGGTCTCCTTGGGTTAAGTATCATGCATGCACTAATTACACGGTAGAATACAAAGATGTACTTTATTCCGCCATTAAAGACTTGATACATGGATGGGACCTTAAGCTCATTATTTCCTAAGATCATCCTTTGGAATTTCAAGATTCCTGTAATCAGGGATACAAGTGGGTGATTGATCAATTACCTGAACTTTTTACGCGAGCTTGGCCAGATGGCCCGAGCGTTTGCGCGTGGCATCAAACTTGTATAGGGGCTTGTCTGGAGAAAAGGCTAAAGGGGATCACCCCCTAAAAAACCCCATTTTTGACTCTTTTTATGCTGAAATATCATTATCCGATTCCAAAAATGCAAAAAAAAAAAAAAAAATCCTTCTAAAAATCTGGATTTTTTTTTATGGCCAAATATCCAGAAATGTCCGGAAGTCTTGCATCCCTGCGTAATAGGGTACTTGGAGTAGAGTATTTATAAGAATAATATAATGATGCACCATAATTTCAGTAAAGAAAATTCAGTCCTAATACTGATAGCTATACTTATATACACTTATATTGGGAGGTGACATCAGAATGTATTCTAGCAAATACATCATAAAGATTGCCACGCCCGACTCCAATGCAAAGCCGTTTGTAAAAAGAATGCCCGCCTTGGCACATAAAGTGCTGCACCTATCACTAGTGTATGTGATAATGTCACCTCTCAACTTGAGCTAGCACATAAACCCTATATAACCATATTTTTACAAAAGTTGCGCCCAAAGTTTTGCTCAAATTTTGATAGATCAATATTAAGGCTAAAACATTTGGTACTTATTTGTGATGCAGCACATCAAAAGGGGACTTTGTGGCTGTGTGTTTTATAAGATATAGATGAAAACAGACAGAAAATAATAAGAATTTAGGAGTCATTTTCACTCGTAAAATCTGAATGCCTTGATCAATTTGGTGTAATTCTAACGCTCTGAGAGCACACATAATAAACTCAAAATTGACTTCACCTAAAAAGTCCCCCCTTTGATGTGCTGCATCACATCTATATATCATAACTTACGCCCCCTTTCATGCATTCTATATGACGATCCTTTCTTATCAAATATATCGGTATCCCTGGGATACGACTGAACAAAGCGCAATTAAAATTGACTACGTATAATTATCTGTGAAAAAACATTGTATATATACACTAAATTATTTTTATAATTATAAATCATAATTATATATATATAAACTCCCCACAAAGTATAAGTGTAACAGGTGTATTACATTCAGCTGCATTGTGTATACATCTAGGACATTTATAAATATTACATTTACCAATTCAAAAAACCTTGGCACTTTTTCGTGGTATTGCTGAAAACCTTAAGAGGAGAATGGAAGCTTGAACACATACAGGACAATTCACTTTCTTCGATCCACATTTGATTCAAAATATTACCATTTCTGTTTCAAACAAATAAGGAAAAAGAGTACGGTATATCAGATCTTGGTTTTTGTGGTGCGAGCATGTATATAACTAAACTCATAAGCCCAAACATTATTTGCATAGCTGTGTATAGTACTGATAAAATAAAGGGTTCAACAAAAGAAAGTATACCACTTTGTTTATGTAATTTTGAGTAACATTCAATTTTCTTTTGACCAAACAGGCTAGATAGGCATTTAGATGAATCTTTTAGACATAATTTGATACCAAATTTCCCCCCTTACAACTACAACAAAGATAAACCATGATTAGCACCATTTAAAGAAAATTTCCTATTTTCAAAAGTCTCTTTTCCAATACACAGCACGAGAAAATAGGACCAATTGTTTACACACACAATGTCGTACAACCCAACGCATTTGCGCTGTGCGATCGATAGCCCCGTCAATCCTGGCTATACACACACAGGGAGACCCCAATTGGTTATTTCAAAACAGCCACTCTTGAGATCGTGGTTCATCTTTAGATGACATAGTAATAGACTCATTAATACTGCGCATGCGTGATATAGGCGATAGATCGGGTGATCTATTAAAGGGACACTAAGAGATGTGTTGGAGGCAGCGCCCTCAATTATGATAAAAACTGAGATTGGTTTATTTTTATAATTGTATTACATGTATAAACATTTATCAGCAATAGTTCCTTCTTTCAGTACAAATTGAGAGGTTTTTTATAGAATTCTATCAATTCTATCGATTAATTTAGGGTATTACACATTATTATAAGTGTGCCCAATTAAAATCGGCAAATCGAAGTAAGGTCCGTCCTGAGTTTATGGGCGTAAATAAAAGTCCGAAATATCTACATCCAATTCATCGCGTAATATTGAAAAATCTAGTCAGACAGTCAGAAAAATCTATAGTCAAGAAAGTGATTAAACAGTTAACTCCCATATTGAATAAAAAACATTTCTTATTAACCCTAACCCTACCATATACCACAAAATACCACGACTGGGCACGTTGGTACCACCCGACGTGGAAGTTTTTTCCATCGGAAAAATGGACCCAGCCCATATAGTTGGCGCAATATACTGCGCCAACTAGCCTTGACACGTCCCGTGGTGTAGTGGGGAATCGTTTGCCTCTGGTGCTGGATCAAATCCTGGGGGATCGGGGGGGGGGGGGATATTTTGGTCAATTTTCAGAGTTGAAGAAAAAATTCTGAAAAAGTGGGGGGGGGGGGGGGGGGGGTAAAGTTAGGGTTAAAGGAATAAATAGCTGCCATATGAGGTGAAAAAGTGATAACATGCCCCAGGATTAGTATAATATTGCAGGGCAAACACCCAACAATGCTATGTAATTATAAAAATGTTAAATATCAATACCGCCCTCTATTTCACTCGGGTCTGTAATGTCCGTAGAAGTATACTGATAATCCTGACGGTCCGCATAATCAGAGTCGCAGGATGGGAATCTCTGAAAGTCTCCCTTGGGATAGTTTTTCACGCAAGTTGACACCCACGCCGTGGGCTGACCTTGATGTGTTGTACCCTGCACAGTGTTGATATTCATGTTTACGGTCGGCGTTTTGGACGGCGATGAATTATACGGGGATGCTGGTGCCTATTGTGCCGGATACAAATCAGATTGATTCGGTCCGAAGATTTGACCATCAAGAGATACATTATCCAGTAATCAGTCAGCTGTAGAACGGGGCCCCGATTTAATTGAGAGCGCTCTAAAACGACGGATGTATGTAACCAATGTAACGCACACCCGTCAATTTGCGCAATGATTGAATTTTCGCCTTTTACCCCAATTATCTGCATAAAAAGTAACTATCCGTCGAGTTGAGGGCAGCAAAGGTGCCAGAAGAACTCCTTGCGACATCCAGTTCGAAGATTTAATTTAACCTTTGACCCCAACATCACACGACACAAGCTAAAAGTATGTCTTTTTTGACCGGTTTGCTGCGATGAGACCACCATTTTCTTGACGAGATTACACCATTTTATAGAATTTTTAGGGTAAGTGTGATAATTTTTACATTAAATATAAGCCCTGTATAGTAATCCGAAGTGATGCCTTTGTAACGGTTATCTCTGTGATCATGGTGATAAGAGAGTTATTTCGTTGTTTAAAATCGGCAAAATCGGATTTTTATTATTTTTGAAAATTACTGTGACGTGAGGCCATTCCCTTGGAAACGCAGTTTCCGTTCTCAAGCCCGCCCTCTATTGAAAAGTTTTTAGTTCGTATTCCGGCGGGCGACGGACTTCCGTCACTTGATGAATCGCCGTGTAAAAAATGACGGCAGTGCGTCACTAAATAGAGCGCCTTCAATTGAAACGGGCCCCGTTCTACAGCTGACTGGTAATTGCAGTATTCAGAAGGACAGAGAGAATTGTTTAGACTGCCATCTGGATTTTCATCTGAGAAGATAAAAAATGGAGCAATGATTAAATATTCTTAAGATACAATATACAGGGTGAATCAAAATAAATTGTGCACGGATTGGAACGACCAGTTGACCTTGATGTGTGCATTGAATCATCAAACTCGTGGGGTTTTAAAAAGCTTATTTTATCTATTTTAGCTTCCGAATAAAACCTGAAAAATAAGCAAAATGTGACAATTTTTATAAGCTGACCTCTTTTTTCACCATTCCAATGGGATTTACACAGTTAAGATGATGAAATGGAGTGTGCTCACAGTCCTCAAAAGAAGTAACTGACCAGCAGGTCGTAAATATACTCTTAACTCTAACATTATAGCTCCTACGTAAAAATATTAAATTATAAAGTTATAAAGAAATGTCTTTTCTTTAATTTGAGACATTGTTCACGAAGATCGGTTAATTATTAAGAACGCTATAAAATTGAAAAGGATAGAACAAAGTGCAGTTTACATTTTAACACCTGGGTTTTGAACATGCAGGACAGTGACAGGTATGTGTATTATGTGTATGGGCTGCATTCATCCAATCCTCATCTTACTGTCAACCCGTAAGTGTCGCTACCAGTTAATCAATAATCTGCCTGTTGCTAGTCCGAGGCTGCCCGTAGACGAACAAAATTCACACAAAAGTGTTTAAACATAGTTATGAGAATGTACCATAGCATACCAAAATATTGCAGACATGTACTGTTGTGAAGACACTTAATTGTTTCTTGGTCAATTGCAATTTTAGTATGAAAGTCAGTCACATTTGTGAAAAATACTTGACAGGTTCACAAATTATAAGTTCGGAGTCCATTCCTTCTTCTGCTAAAGTTTTGTAACACATAAAATGAAATGTAAGCTTCCTTGCAATTTGAAATGGAAATATTCGATCTCTTTGTTGATATTAAGGTCTTTAACAAAGCCAACCACTGATATGACCACCAGGGGCGGACTGAGACCTGAAAGCGGCCGTGGCAAAATCATTATTAAAGCGGCCCTTTTTGACCATGTCAGGCAGAAGTATGTCGTCCCGGTAGTAAATGTTCGTAAAAGGTTGCCCCAATTTTTTTCCCAGTCAGTCACCTCGGGAATTTCACGTAAGTGGTGGGGGGGGGGGGGGGGGGGGGGGGGGGGGGGGGGGGGGGGGTGGTAGGGTCCAAAAAATTCGAACGGTCACAAAATTTCGCACGGTCACAAAATTTCGCACAGTCACAAATTTTCGCACAGTCACAAAATTTCGCACGGTCACAAAATTTGAGTCACCAGCCCTGAGAGGCCCAAAACCAAGCGGCCCATGTGGCGATCGCCACAACGCCACAGTGGCCAGTCCGCCCCTGATGACCACCATATTCACTCAATGTAATCATGCTACAATTACACTTTTAAGTGTTACTGTAGTCATCTCAGGTAAATATCGAGTATGGGTGGCAAAGTACTTTGGTAGCATATCAGAAAAACAAGATTAGTTTGTTAATCTTTTACTCGTTGCCATGGCAACAGCCCAATTTAGATTTTAGCCATTTTTTGGTCAATATCAGTTAAAAATAGTCGAAATTTACCGCACATTCGTTATCTTATTGCAGCAATATGCAAGATTTTTTTTCAAAAGTAGCTATTACTTGATAAAGACACATCTTTATACTTTAGACACAAATTTAAAAAAAATAAAATTTAAAAATGTTTTGATGTATTTTCTGACCTGGCAACACTGCTAGTTTTGACATATTAAGAAAATTGATATTTTAGCCTATCTTTGCATCTCGTAAAAACTACTTGCCAGGGCACTCAGGATATTGTCCTCATATGAGGAGGGAGAGATGACTTTACCCTACTCATATCTGATGGAAACAGCTTGGGGTATTATATACTTTAACGGCAGTGTTGCCAGATAATGACGCATTTAGTATATACCAGATGTTCCAGGGACTTCCATAGATACCCGTTAAGTAAAGCAGGTGGTAATATAGGGCCTATACTTCTACTCTTGTTGCCAGAAAGTTCACAGTTCGGCAACATTGCTATATTCAGATAATTTGATTTCGTATATTAGTCGGGTATGTACAGAGGGGTTGACGTGCACCCCCAGTACTAAATCAAACCAACTTTTTAGGTGTCTTTTAGGGTCCTTAAACACATTTCAGATGTTAACAGTGAAAAATAAATGGGATGCTCTCCAGATATCCAAGATGGCGTCCAAAATGGCCGCCAAAACAGGTCAAATCTCATAAAACGACATATAGCAATCAAATTGTATGGTGAAAGTATAGTTGTAATAGTGGGATGTATGTATTAGACCACTAGACACTCATATCGAGAAGTTTTGCTTTGTTAACACACCTAAATTCAAGATGGCCGCCAAAATGGCCGCTAAAAATGATAAAATTCCATATATTGGCATATATAAACCAACATGTATGATCAGAATATATTTTTAACAATGGGATGTATGTGTTAGACCACTAGAAACTCATACCTAGTATTTTTCCTTTGTAAACATACTTTAAAACCAAAATGGCCGCCAAATTAATGGTCGAAATTGGTCAAAAGTGGTCAAAAATTCCATAAAATAGGCTAATATCAACCGAAATGTATGATGAAAATATAATTTTAACGATGGGATGTATGCGTTAGACCACTAGTAGCTCATAACCAATATGTTTGCTTTGTTAACACAGTTCAAAATCCAAAATGGCCCCTAAAATGGTTCACGAGTGGCTGAAATAATTGTCAAATTCCATAAAAATAGATAATATCAACCTAAATGTACGATGAAAATATAGTTTTAATGATGGGATGTATGTATTAGACCACTAGTTACTCATATCTAGTATTTTTGCTTTGTTAACATACTTAAACATCCAAAATGGCCCCCCAAATTACCCCCAATGTTCAAATTATACTTGCATCATATATTTTGGTTGATATCATCACATTTTATGGAATTCAAACAATTTGTTCAGTAATTTTGGGACCCTTATGGGGGCCATTTTGGATTTTAAAGTATGTTAACAAAGCAAAAAAAACTAGATATGAGTTACTAGTGGTCTAATACATACATCCCATCCTTAAAACTATATTTTCATCATACATTTAGGTTGATATTATCCCATAATGGAATTTGACAATCTTTGCAGCAACCTCGGGAAACATTTTGGGGGCCATTTTGGCATCCATTTTGGATTTTGAATTATGTTAGAAACAAAAATACTGGATATGAGTTATTAGTGGTCTAATACATACATCCCACCATTAAAACTAAATTTTCATCGTGAATTTAGGTTGATATTATCCCATTTTATGGAATTTGACCAATTTTCAGCCACTTCGGGAACCAATATGGGGGCCATTTTGGATTTTGAACTGTGTTAACAAAACAAAAATACTGGAAATGAGCTACTAGTGGTCTAACACATACATCCCATCGTTCAAATTATATATTTTCATCATATATTTCAGTTGATATTAGCCTATTTTATGGAATTTTGACCACTTTTGACCAATTTTGGCCATTAATTTGGCGGCCATTTTGATTTTAAAATATGTGAACAAATTGAAAATACTAGGAATGAGTTTCTAGTGGTCTAACACATACATCCCATTGTTAAAACTTTACTCTGATCATACATGTTGGTTTATATATGCCAATATATGGAATTTTACCATTTTTGGCGGCCATTTTGGCAGCCATCTTGGATTTAGGTGTGTTAACAAAGCAAAACTTCTAGATATGAGTGTCTAGTGGTCTAATACATACATCCCACTATTACAACTATACTTTCACCATACAATTTGATTGCTATGTCATTTTATGAGATTTGACCTGTTTTGGCGGCCATTTTAAAATGTGTTTAAGGACCCTAAAAGACACCTAAAAAGTTGGTTTGGTTTAGTACTGGGGGTGCACGTGCACCCCCCTGTACATACCCGACTAAATATACGAAATCAAATTATCTGTATATAGCAATGTTGCCGAACTGTGAACTTTCTGGCAACAAGAGTAGAAGTATAGGCCCTATATTACCACCTGCTTTGCTTAACGGGTATCTATGGAAGTCCCTGGAACATCTGGTATATACTAAATCCAATTTGTCGTAATAAAATGGCTTCAGTATCAAAATGAATGTCATTATTTGTAACAAACGAAATATTGTGATTTTTCCAAAATTCGTCATTATCTGGCAACACTGCCGTTAAAGTATATAATACCCCAAGCTGTTTCCATCAGATATGAGTAGGGTAAAGTCATCTCTCCCTCCTCATATGAGGACAATATCCTGAGTGCCCTGGCAAGTAGTTTTTATGAGATGCAAAGATAGGCTAAAATATCAATTTTCTTAATATGTCAAAACTAGCAGTGTTGCCAGGTCAGAAAATACATCAAAACATTTTTTTAATTTTTTTTCTTTTATTTGTGTCTAAAGTATAAAGATGTGTCTTTATCAAGTAATAGCTACTTTTGAAAAAAAATCTTGCGTATTGCTGCAATAAGATAACGAATGTGCGGTAAATTTCGACTATTTTTAACTGATATTGACCACAAAATGGCTAAAATCTAAATTGGGCTGTTGCCATGGCAACGAGTAAAAGATTAACAAACTAATCTCGTTTTTCTGATATGCTACCAAAGTACTTCAACCTGGCCAGGAAAAAAATAAAATAAAATCGGCAAGCTTTGCCACCTATACTCGATATTTACCTGAGATGACACTTAACACCTTAATGTCTCAACATTGATAACTATGTACATGTAAATCCCATTTGAATGGTGAAAAAAGGTGCAGCTTACAAAAAGTGTCACATTTTGCTTATTTAGGATAAACTAGATTTAATACGCTTGATACAAATAACAACAATTTCATGGTTTGATCATAAATACTGGAGTATTTATGGTTTGATGACACATCAAGGTCAAAGAGCCATTTCAATCAGTCCACAATTTGTTTTTGATTCACCCTGTATGCATGCAGTGGTGGCACCACCATCATTTTTGGGGGGGGGGGGGGGGGGGGGGGCGGGCAAGGAAAATTGAGGGACATGAAAATAATTTGGGCATCACCATACTAAAGCGTGTTCTCAGGTTATTAAGAAAATCGTAAATTACTATTTATTTTCTACTATACAAAGTTTCATAAATAAATACCCCATTTCAAGTCACTGTCCCTTCTCCCCCCCCCCCCCCAATGAAAAAGTCTAGTTACGCCACTGGGTGATACACAAAGATATTGGTCGCGCTATGAGTTTTAAAAAATATTGTGCGAGACGCAGTCGAGCGCAACATTTTTAAAACTCATAGCGAGACCAATTATATTTGTGTATCATGCGAAAAAATCCATCCAATTTTATCATTATTATGTAGTGAGAATCAGACTTGAGAAATTAAACAAATAACACCGTAAAATAAAAGTTTGTAGCCTACATTCCAAACTCCCAGGTCCAAACTGTCCAACATTTCTGTTACAGAATGACCAGAAGCTCCAAAACAAATTCCAACACGTAACAAGTTCCAAGTTTTAAAGTTTGCAATAAATTCAAAAGAATGAAAAGACATCGGAGATTGTCTGTATTCAACACGATGTTTTCCTATTGAATCACATGTAATAAGCTTACTGTTGACTTACAATACAAAACGATCGCCATTTTGTAGGCCACGAACTTCCTTATTTATACAGATAGACACACTTGTATCGGTGCTTCTTCGTTGCAGAACTGTCCTTATTACTGATTAAGTCCTGAAATCTTATAGTTCATTTAGAGTAACAAAACGCGATTTTAAAGTTCAGTAAAGTTCAACCCGACACCATTATCGAGAGAGCATCAATGATGCTAAAGCTCCGGAAACATTAGTCTCTACTGCATTTTCTGCACGCTACACATGCGGTCGCTACAATCTGCGTATTAGCACACGCTTTTATTTTAGTGGATTCGTGCGTAAGCTTTAAATGTATTAAAGAGGCAGGTAACCAACTGACCACGTTCGAAGGATATTGGTCAACCAATATCGCTCCACTGACATAATGTGCAGAATAATAGGTCTTTACTAATGAATTGCCAGTATAGGACGGAAGATTCTCACTGCATAATAATGGATAACATTGGACACAAAATATTGCGTTAACTGAAATAATTAAACTGAATGAGGATAATCAATTGGCCATTTATTCTACATGAAAGATGATAGGTATCTAAAATGATATGCATAAGAAAGTAAATAAAAGATGAACATTTTTCATTTAGTCGCCGGAATATGTTGTGGTAAAAGATGGGCAGGTTCATATTTTTTATCGTGGGGGATGCCAGCGCACATCTTTTATTCTCTGAATATAACTTACCATTTGTGGATTAACAAGACCGTCTCTATCGTTATTTTGTTAGGATACAGTGTGGTATCCGTGCTCTCTGTTGCTGGTGGTGGGCGTCTCTCGTCTTTATCACATTTTGGCTTTTCAACGAGGCATTTCCTTCTGTACAGCACAATAATTGCAGAGGACGAGGGCAAATAAGATGCAACTTGACACAGCCAGTATGTACACCTAGCACATAAAGTCCCTGCTCAGGTGCTTTGAGGTTGACTAATTCAAAATATATAATCGGTACCAAAAATCTGAGATATACATTAAATGAGCAAATTTCTTCTCCGCAGTTTGATACCTCATTCAACAAAATCGAATGGATACTTTTAAAGTTATGTCGATTTCAATGACCGTTCATGCAACAGAAAAGTGGCACTAGGTATAGGAATCATTGATTTGTGTGTGATAACTGTGTGCTATCTGAACGTGACAGATGAATGGGTCTTTAGTGATAACCGCAATGTGCGGGACAAAGGGTGTATCTGGCTGTGAAGAATACAAGTCTTAGCTGATAAGCTGTGAGTTTTTCAGTGCGTAAATCCATAGACGGGTAAAACATTGATTTTTACCGTCTATGGCAGGGGTTCTCAACAGTTTTCTAGTGTGGGCCTGATTGCAATTTCGAAATAACTTCGTGGGCCAGATAAAGCGGAGCGAGCGGAGCGAGCGGAGCGAGTGTAGCGTCATAACGGGTGGGGTCCAGGGGCCCGCCTTAGGGCCCCTGGTGGGGGTCCAGGGGGCGAAGCCCCCGGAAGCTCCCGGGTTTTAAGGACATTAACACTGAAAAACCAAGCCACAAGAAGTCATTTTACAGTGTAATTCTAAATGTTTCCTCTTTTTATTTATTTTTTATTTTTTTATTTATTTATTTATTTATTTATTTATTTTTTTATTTTTAGCAGTAGCTCTTCGCGGGCCGGATGAAATGCACTCGCGGGCCGGATCTGGCCCGCGGGCCGCCTGTTGAGAACCCCTGGTCTATGGTAAATCACACACAAATCAATGATTTCCTATACCTAGTGCCACTTTTCTGTTGCATGAACGGTCATTGAAATCGACATAACTTTAAAAGTATCCATTCGATTTTGTTGAATGAGGTATCAAACTGCGGAGAAGAAATTTGCTCATTTAATGTATATCTCAGATTTTTGGTACCGATTATATATTTTGAATTAGTCAACCTCAAAGCACCTGAGCAGGGACTTTATGTGCTAGGTGTATTTCAACAACACTGTATCGTTGCCAGATTGGTGAGAAGAGCTTTCAGATGTCATGTAAGCAATAAATGTTGATGGCGCTGTTTTTGGCACTGTATACATAACAACTGTGATAAAAGAAATCAGAACCACAAGATTTCAATAAAGTGAGAGAATAATTATGATGACAATAATAGGATTACCTTCTCTTAAAATGTCTGGGTATATGGAGGTGGGTGGAGACCCGGGTGGAGATGCAAATACATGATATAGAGCGCACGGTATATCACTCTGAAAGGATATGTTTTTTGTAAGAAATCTTGAGAAATGGGACAATATTGGCATAAAAATCCAAGGACATGACATTAGACAAACAAACAAAACAATCAAATTAAATGATGTGCTTTAGGGTGCCAGCCGCAAGACTGCCTAATTATTAACATCTGGTAGCTCATTTACAATACATGTACATTTTTTGCTTGCTCTCTCTATCTTGATATGAACTGAAAATAGAGTAAGTATCAATGGATTGAGCGCAAGGTAATGCCAAACACACTCACACACAAGAGAATTTGTATTGCAAGAAGCATCTTAGACCACGAAATACATGTAAAACAGCCTTGCAGTATCAGAATGATCTATACCGGGTTTCAAAAATATATAAAAAATATAAAACAAATACGAGGGGGTATCAAAAAGTTCTTGACATCACCCAGAAGTGAAGGAGCTATATCGATGAAATTTCGTCAGTGTCATCACTGGTCCTTAAAAACATTATGGTGCAAAGATGGTTTCATAAGTATGTTTACTTTTTATACAGGTGGCGCTAGATGCCAAGGCCATGTAAATCAATGACGTCTTCCAACGGTGACGTGTACATGTTAAATTATAATGGTCCAAATAACTGATTTTTGTAGGACGCCTTCCAGAAGAATATTATTCTCAATTTTTAAAAAAAAAAAATTATCATTTGTCACTCGTAGGTTTCAATTTATCTCTGTAAATGACAAACATTTTAAACCTCATACTCCTCTGGAAGGCTACCCACAAGGATCCGTATTTGGACCATTATCGTTTACCATGTACACAGCACCGTTGGGAGACGTCATTGATTTACATGGCCTTGGCATCTAGCGCCACCTGTATAAAAAGTAAACATACTTATGAGACCATTTTTGCACCATAATGTTTTTAAGGACCAGTGATTACTCAGACAAAATTTCATCGATATAGCTCCTTCACTTCTGGGTGATGTCAAGAACTTTTTGATACCCCCTCGTAGTGTTTCAAATTTAAACACTTGCGATATGATGGTGAAAATGTTTCCTACTTATTCTGATAATTTCATTGAGATATCTCTGCTGTTCCGCTGTGGCAAGACATAATCGAAAATCGATGAAAAACGTATTTTCATATTTTGGCTCTAATAATTCATCTTTACAGCTATTCTCCCTAGCACTACCAGCATTTCAAACAAATAATAAAAACATGAATGAAGTGATTTAAAGAACGATGTTCCGATCACTTAGCTTTTTTGACCATCAGCATATTTTGATATTAGAAGAAACCCCATATTTTTCTCATTTTTCTGTCAAATATGTGGTGCAAGATAGGTTCCATTTAGACGTTATAGGCCATAATACAGTGAATTACTGCCAAAGGTAGTTAATCACTCGGCCAGTTTGTGTACTACTCTATGGGCAAATTTCATGTCACCTTGTGCTTCTAAAATAAGAACCATTGGAGTAATCCAACTCAAATTTGGAATACAACTATTTTAAGGATGACCCTTCATGTAGAATAAAAACATCAATTTGAAAATCGGGCTATCAATCGGAACACCTACCTTTAATTTAATAGTAAAATATTCCCATCCACATCTTATTTAATAGCAACTATTTATACTGCCTTCATGCATACGACGAGAGTACGTGTGTAACCCGGAAGTGTGTACCGGAGTTTTCAAAAAATGACTGCGAGTTCGAATGAAATCGTTGCATGTACATACACTCGGCAAAAGAAGTTCTTGGACACTTAAATTAAATTAATATTTAATAGAATATATATAATTATATATATGATTATATATAATTATTATTGACAACCATTTCTGGTTAGACTACGACTATGATTATATATATATGATTATATATGGTCATGTGTTTTAAGCTCGCCTCCTTTCGCGTTACACACGGATTTTGGCTTTCGCGACATGAATTTAACTTTACACATTTATATTTGCTTGTATACCCCCCGAGGTAGTAAAAGTATACATTTTCTGAAGGGAAATTGCATGAGGAAACCAAATATGTCATTAAAATTATAGTACGACCAAGAACTAAAATGGTATGATCGGAAATATTCGGAAAATATCAGAGTTTTTTAATTTTTAATTTGAGATCCATATATTTTGTATACCTATCCCTATCATTATTTTGTTTACATATTTGAATTCCTCATGAAATTACCCATTAGATGATATATATTTGTCAAAGTTACTACGTCGGTATGGTAATTATACCGGCTAGTGAATATCTCAAATTTTTATTTTATATATTTTTAGAATTTTCAGAAATATTTGTTTAAGGATGAACCCTTCCCTGATATAAACTGCATTTCTGAATTCCTCTAGTTACAAGCTTTCCAAAAATGTATACTTTTGCTATCATAGGTTGAAAACTTTTTCTGTTATAGTCATTTTTATAAATCCGGTAAATTGAGGCTGATTATTCATGTTGACTGTGTAGCGAATAGGAAGAAAGCTGATGATCATTGTCTTATCCATAATTAATTAGTTGTTAATAATAGTTGACAAGTCTGTTGAACCACATACTTAATGACTACTAAGTATCCTTTGAAATGGGACCAAAATTGTGTTTTTAACATTAGGGGATGACTAGTTATTGTAAAAAGAACAAAGCATGGGATTATCCCCATTGAGTTTGTACAGGCGGCACCCCTTCCAGAAACACCCCTTCCAGCACCACCCCTGGTCCCCAAACATCAAACAGCTGTATCTCCCTTTCTGTATTAGCTATACCAATGCCATTTTGCAGGCAGATAGCTTGTTATTAGGGCTTTAAAATGATACCAAATTTGTTGAGATAGCTTTTTTGGTTTTAAAAATATTTGAGGAAAATGACAGCATGAAGCTAAAAAATGTAACGGCACCACCCTATTGGGAGGCGAGTTCATAACGCGTGACCATATATATAATTGTATATCAAAATGAGCAGAAAGTAATCCTCTAACAGCTTAACATGGAATTTAGACATGATCACTCATGCATGGCAGATCTCATTCACTTGACAATGGCAAGAAGATTGCAAAAAATTGGATAATCCCTCCATTCAAATGACTGTAAATGCTCATTTCTTGCAATTTCCTTTTACGCACCTTACCATTGCTTAATGAATGTACTCAGTCATGCATGAATGCGTACATCTTAATTTCATACAGACATGATAGAGAATTATTGTCTGCTTATTTTGACATGCAATTGTTTAATTTATATTAAATATTTATGTGAAATATTTGAACTTCAATGAGTGTCCAGGAACTTCTTTTGACGAGTGTATATGCAGAGTTGTTCGCACATTCATGCATCTGGACGGAGCTCCGCGAACAGCAACAAAACACGCTCGCATGAAATAGCTTCGTCCATATCATTATGAATATCTATATCTACAGGCGTAGACGTTTGCATCCTCGCAATCAGAAAAAAATGTTGGCCATGGCATAAGTGCTGCACCCATCACCAGATTGCGCTGACATCACCACCATGACCACACATCTTTGAGCTGACACAGAGTATAGTTGCACTATAGCAGTGTATATATAGACACTTTACAAATCAAGATAAACATACCAGTATATGGGACCCTATTAGTAACAGTGACCTTGAAACTCTCTGTCTTGAATTTTCCAGATGCATCTGTTGCTGTGTAAGTTACTATGGTCTCTCCTTTGGGAAAATACGTCCCTGATTCATGATCTGAGGTCAAGTCCAGACCGGCGAATGCAAAGTTGTCCGTGGCATTCGGAGTTGTCCAAGTTACATTAACACCTCTTTCAGTTTTGTTGATTTGAATCAGCATGTCTTGAGGCATGTTCATTATCTCTGGAGAATTAATATCTATGGAAAATGTGAAATCAAGAAAACAGTGTTATGATCAAGATTTGTGCCCATTAACAGCCTTCCCCTCTTGCAAGATAATCCATTTTGCTACAAAATGTGTACTTTTGACACTATTTGCTCTGAAGTTGATCTTCCATCAATCTGAATATTCAAGTACTGTAAAGATCATATTTTTTCAACTGATTTTACGAATTCAATAAGATTTAAAGAATTGTCTATATAACTTCAAGCGTGATAGTTATTTCCTCTTAAAACTTAACAAGTCGTGGCAATAATATAATTGGGCAAATTACACAGAGAAAATAGTAGCTTCACAGTTAAAGGAAAGTTCCATTTAATCATCTGCACCTGCCATAAATATTGCACTGGAAGAGATTTCAATTTTCATTTTCAAATTGACCTCTCTAGCTGGTAGGGTTGGTCGGGCATTTTTTGTTGTGTTTGTTTTGTTTCTTTTACAAAATTTGTTTGAACATTTGGGTGAATTAAACATTTTTTTAATTAAAAAATGAAAAATAATAAAAAAAAATTCGAAATTTGTCTAAACAATTTTGCAATTTTTTATATATTTAATTTCAAAAAAGGGTTGTTTGGGCCCTGTACTACATACATGTGGATGGACCTTTCAGGCGGGGTCGGTCAGTCAGGGTTTTCCCCCTTCGAAATGACACAAACAATTTGCAATTATCCTCAGAAGGTTAAACTATGTCCTGCAGATAAAGAACTACAACACACAGTCAATTTGAAAAACATTATAACTTGATCTTTAACGATATGTGGGATGAGCTGGAGTAGTCAAAGCATCAAATAATGATGCACACAAATGTACGGAAAACAAAATCCTATATCATAGAAGTTAAGTGCCAGTATGCCTTATATCTGGACCACCGCTTTGGAAGGGAGTTCTCCAGAAGGGCAACTTAAGCCTTCCAAATTGTCTTGTGTAGAACCATTGAGACAAGCACACAACTATATGGTCCAGACCCTTATCCCCCTGCAAAAAAACTGCCAGTCATCAGCTGAGCCAGGCACCCAGGCATCTGGTGTCCTGCTCCAACATACATGATGGAGCCAAGTTCAATCCAACAGCAGCCCCAGGTAGCCCACTTCCTGGGAACGACCCATCCAACTCCTCCAGCCTGGTGACTGTGTGGTTTGGGAGGGATTTTCACACACAAAGTTGACTACTAGTAGTAGTAGGGCAAGGCTGGAGAAAAATGATTGGCAATTTCCGGTCGGCCATTAATCATTAATTACCGGAAGTAAAAAATTGTCGAGTCACTGGGGGCTGTTAAGAAATAGCCCGATCACTGTCAGGAAGATCCAAGATGGCTACTAGATGCAGGCTCTAACCAATTAGTCCTAATTAATTAGTTCTGTTAGCCTAGTAATCCCTACATACAGTACTTGTATAGTTTGAACGGTGACTGTGGTTATATTATAAATACGTTTAACTTATAAAATACAGCGTCCTCGTATAAACCCTGTAACGTAAATAATTTAAATCCCCGTTTTATAATTTACTAGGCGTGGGATATGACGTCGATTCCTTTTCCTAAATACGATACATATATCCTTTAAATTAGAATAAGTCCCGGGCTAGGTCTATATAAACCCAAAAAGTTACAGAAGCGAAATCATAGCTCTTTTAAGAGCGGTTACTAAAAGTATAATTCCAGAGATAGAGTAACGAAGAAGAGAGCGAGTAAAATGAACAAGGAAGACTTACGCCATTTATTACGTTATATTTACGCCGAGCATTTGATACTAGCGTTTCAATCTTTGGCAGAGGCTACATGCAACGGTTGTAAAATCGACCATCCTTCTCAGTGGCAGCATTCGTGCATAGATCCAGACACTTATCTTGCTTCCACGTTTTACAAATTGGCCGCTGCACGTTTGGATAAGGGTCGGCTAAAGGCGATATTTGCTGAGGCTACCGAGAGTTTGGGGCTAGACTACAAACAAATAGAGTTTGAAAGTACCCTTCGAGAATATCTAGAGTGTTGGGAAGCGACGAGTTTTCAAGATATCGAAAGGAGTTGCAATATTGAGAGATACTACGCAAGGGCAGCAGCTGCGGCAACCTCCAAGATCGATTCACTGGAGAGAAGATTTACAAGCGTATAATCAAACACTATTACGACAAGTTCTATATAGACTATAGATCTGTATTAAAACTAACGAAACATGGAAGACAACGTATCATTGAGTAGTTCTACCGATGTCCAAAGTATGGAGAAATATGAATTACGTTTATTGCTGCGTTACACGTACGCGGAACAGTTAATGTCCACGCTCAGATTACTCGCAGTGGCTAATGGTTGTAATTTGGAAAACTATCCAACAGAGGTAAACTCAGAGTTAGATGAAACTATGCCTAGTTTGTACATCGTCGCTATAAATCAATTGAACATCGGCCTACTCTATGACATTTACAAAGCGGCCTCCAAGAACCTGATGTTGGACTACAAGGATATAAACTTTGAACAGACTATGGTACAGATACAGAGATGTTGGGAAGACACTAGTCGTAGAGATTGCGAACGGATGTTGATGGTGCCCCGGTCTATATGCGGGCAACGATCACTGCTTTGAAAACAATTCTACAACGGTAATATTACCGGCTGTGATACGGATCATTCGTGTTAAAAAAAGAACATTACGCTACGAAAACTTCCATTTTAGCGGTTAAAGTTTACGTTATTTAATGTACATTGTTACTGATTATGAATAAATAATAATACCGTGAGATATATATGTTTGATCGTCATATCTTTTGCATGAAACCTTACACTAAAGAACAGCACCGCAGCATTAGGTCGAAACAAAGGCATGCAGGAAATGCATACGGTTCTCTTCTGTAACGCTCGATATATCCTAAAATCATCATAACTCCAATCATCAACCCTGTCTCGACATGTCTTACTCAGCTGCTTACCCTACCATTCGTTCAAATCCCTTGGATAACTTTACTTCTATCTATTAGTATTATCAATCGATATTGATTGGTTATGTACGTAAATTCGTTTACTTATAACGCAAGAAAATTAATTCAGTTTCAGTAATGTTGATCCAACACTCTTTTATTTCCCTCCACATAACAATGTATAATTATACAAGATGGGCTTATTCTATTACATTTAACATTTATCTTTATTAGCTATGCAAGTTGAAAAAAGTTGACATGGGTAGTTTGAGAGGTGAACACGACACGCTACTTCAAACATGTTATACCAACAAAATAATATGATGACACAAAGGGCATACTACATGTACAATATTTTAAAAGTCTTTTAATCGTCATTGTTGTTCATCGTCTTTATTTTCCTCCTCGTCATCACTCTCGTTATCTTCCACGAACAATCCTGCAAATTTGGACTCGTGTTTTGCTATCACTCGATTCAGAGCCTTGGTGATATCCACGCCTTTCTCAGTTTTCTCTTCGAGATCATCTAACACTTCGTGACACGTTTTGTCGTCTTTTAAATGTAAATAACCGGATAAAAAGTCCTTGAACCTGGCGAAGAAGTTTCTTTTGACGGTGCATAATGTCTTTGTATTTGCTTTATCCTTGGCTTGATGTTCACTCAGACCATCGTTAATGTATTTTTCATATTTCAAATTCCACATTTCTTCTGTCGTTTCTTTGGCCTCTTCCAACCAGTCTTGATAGGTTGAATTATCCTCCAAGTCAGAACTCCCTCGTTCTTCTTCATCCGCTGACTCATCAGTCTCCTCTACCGCCTTTTCAGATTCCAAATCCTCTTCTTCGGAACTTTCGTCATCCTCATGGTCATGAGATTCTCGACCTTTACGCTTTTTATACGAGGGTTTATATTGATGGGATTGAGCGCTATACTCCATTGAATTACTTTCTTCACCATCCGTTGATTGCTCATTAAAGTGAACGCTTTCTACGTGTCTTCTTAAATTGTAATTCTTAACGAAACTTCTATCACACAAGTGACAAGCGTGGGTTTTGATGACTGGTAGAGAATTCATGCTGTGCACTCTACGGGTGTTTATATCGAAATGAAGACAAATGTCGAAACAGTTGCTTATGTAGGCCGGCTACAAACTCACTAGGCTCTTTTTGCTCACTTTAAGTTTGCTGCAAATTTGCTCTTCTTGCTGCAAAGTTGCTCTTCTTGCTGCAAATTTGCTCTTCTTGCTGCAAAGTTGCTCTTCTTGCTTCAAATGTGCTCTTCTTGCTGCAAATGTGCTTTTCTTGCTGCAAATGTGCTCTTCTTGCTGCAAATGTGCTCTTCTTGCTTCAAATGTGGTCTTCTTGCTGCAAATGTGCTGTTCTTGTTGCAAAGTTGCTCTTCTTGCTGCAAATATGGTTCTTCTATGGCTCGTTTTTTGCTCTTCTTGCTACAAAGTTGCTCTTCTTGCTGCAAAGTTGCTCTTCTTGCTGCAAATGTGCTCTTCTTGCTGTTAGGATCATCCAATCGGCAACCTTAGCATCTCCTCTTAAGCAACGTGTTCGTTTCTTCGGTGAGATACTGAGCATATGTACTTGACCAATCCGCTTTGAAGAAATGATGCGTGGTACAAATCCAACGTACTAATCTTAAACGAAACCGATTGTTTGCTTCTCCGTTGTTATTGGTCTATTCTTACGACATCGTAATACTTTCGTTGCTGAAGTTGGATCGTATATATAGATGGGTTAGTTATTTTTAACACGTTACATCATTATACTTTTGTAGATGACTCAGTTATTTTTAATACGTTACATCATTATAAGACATTTACGGTGCTTTGTCTATGCCAGCTCCCTTTAGAAAAATTGATACGAGCCATTATCCTCCATTCTCTTTTCCATTCGTTCCAATACTTTACCCCTGGCTGACTGAATTTCGGCGTAATCGGTAGCTGACACCTTTGGTGTATAACCCGTGGTGTACTCGCGCCAGTCGATCGTAGCATCATTAACTATTAAGACAGCCATCGATATGTCTAGGTCGTAGTTTTGACGTTGAAGTTGAGAGACCGTCTGATAAAATACAGCGTGCACGTGTCCTTCACACACCCAATCCCAGGCTTTCTGATGCCATTTATTCAACATATAGCCGGGCTCCATACAAATGTCATGATGCTCCCGCTCGTGTTGGTCTTGACTTTTTTCGTGATCCATATACAAATCGTCGTCGTACATTCTGCAAACTTCGCATTCTCTCTTTATTAACTCATCAAACTCTTTCCAAAACTGATCCCAATAAATGCACCGTATTATATTTCGTAGTCTTTCCATCGGTGATTTGTTTTTCACCTTTGTAATATCGAAAGACTTTGCGTCGTATCGAAAGCCTCGACCGTTCATGATTAATGTTAGGTGTAGATGCGATTCTATAGCGGGAAGAGTAAGTGAGCGGTGGAAAGAGCGAGTGTGCGGTGAGAAGAGGAACGAGCCTATAATATGATAATGGATTCTTTGTCATTCTCTCTCTCTCTTTCAAACGTGTCTTCCGGTTGCGCAATACGTGATTCCACGTATTAGTAACGTGTTTGGACTTGTTTGACGCTCTCTCAGACGTCATGGCCTTATCAAGATCCTTACGTCATCGACTTGTCCGCTCTTACGTCATCCTAGCGACAAGGGGTTTAATTCTTGGTAGTTAAAACATCCGCCGACTTTATCCAAAAACCCATAGAGGCTAGGGCTCGCTGAATACATGTTCTCATATAGTTACGATATTCGACATCTATGGTGTGCTTTTATCATCGCGATGGCGAAATACAAGATAGGATGGATAATTCCCAAAGATCTACACGCTACTTCCCAGTCTTGCATCTTTGTAAGTACATCGTCGTCTATGAGAGTTCCCTTTTTGTAGGGAAATTTTGGGGCGTTTTCATAATCCTTTTTACTATCGTAATAAAAATACCACGATGGCTTCTCTAGATAAAGTTCTTCAAACTCTAACGCATCCAATAAACTTCCTCGACAACCCCAACAAGAATCGCAGTAAAAACAGTCGCAAGGTTTGCCATCTTCCATAAATAGCGTCGTCTTTCTCATGCTTTAATGGTAAGTAACATCCAATTGATCCAAACGTCGTTTAACGCCCAAAGACTTTTCAAAATCAAAACCCTCAGATGTCCGCCAAAAATGCCGAAGTCTAGGATATTGGTTTCAATGTTTCTTGAAGTTCGAAATTGTGTATGAGTGAAATTTAATCGCAGCAATATACAAATTCACTTATACTCTATCTCTGGAAGTATACTTATATGATTTCGTTCCTATATTTCGAAGGGTTTATATACGCCTAAAACCGGGACTTATTCTAATTTAAAGGATATATGTATCGTATTTAGGAAAAGGAATCGACGTCATATCCCACACCTAGTAAATTATAAAACGGGGATTTAAATTATTTACGTTACAGGGTTTATACGAGGACGCTGTATTTTATAAGTTAAAAGTATTTATAATATAACCACAGTTACCGTTCAAACTATACAAGTACTGTATGTAGGGATTACTAGGCTAACAGAACTAATTAATTAGGACTAATTGGTTAGAGCCTGCATCTAGTAGCCATCTTGGATCTTCCTGACAGTGATCGGGCTATTTCTTAACAGCCCCCAGTGACTCGACAATTTTTTAATGGCCGACCGGAAATTGCCAATCATTTTTCTCTAGCCTTGCCCTACTACTACTACTACTCCAACCAAACATTGAAGGGAAAGCCAAAAGAAGCGCGAAACATGCCTGATGCTCGAAAGAGACACGCTACCTGATTGGACGAGAGACAGGCATGCAAATTAATAAGGCTAATCACAAAAATCAATTTAGACAAAACGCCAAGACCCAGCTACTAACCACTCAGGGTTACCTTGCTGAAAAAAATGGCTAGGCAGGGCAGGCAATTTAGTGGCCATACCCCCTGAAAAGTTTACCCGAATTCGAAAAGCAAAATGCAAAATGCCTAAGATAAGAACCTCTAGAAGACAAAATCGCTTTTGATTAGATGGGACTTATAAAAAAACAGAAATATTTTGCATTTCTTTTTACCAAATAAACAAACAATTTGGGTCGGTATTCATTTGTGGTGACATATTTTTTTCATCAATTTCTAACAAAATGTGTAGTTCCTGTAGAACAGCTTTTTTTGTTGTTGCCGTATCTCAAATTAAAATGTGTAGCTACTTGTTGCAGTCAGTAAAGCTGATGGGAGACAATGCAGAAAAAAAATTAACAACCTTTCATGGTTGCAGCCAAATGCGATGTAAGCTGGCCCGGCAACCAGTTGTCCACTAGTGCAGGGAAAAAACACAAACTGACAGGATGACCGCGCAACTACCCGGGCGTAGATCTAGGTAAAGATCCCACCTAAACCGGGCCGAAGGCCCGCCGCCCGGCGCAGCCGACCGAGCGAAGCAACCTGACGAGTAGTGCGGGGCATGAGCGGATCCACTTACGTATGTTCACATGGCTATATATTCGGGGTATTGGGTAGGCACGATACCAGTGCTACCCGGGCGCTACCAAAATAACCCAGGGGAGTTCAACTCTCAGCCAGCAAATTTGTTTTCCTTGCATGCACTTCAGAAAACATTATTATTTATGTAAGCTAGGGATTCAATCATGTCATCTGTGCATAGTTCACTTCACAAAGGAATACATTTACATGTCAATGTCAACCTACCTATTATGGTGAATGGTTGAGAATGTTTCAACTCAGATCCAATAATTAGACCAGTATCAGTTTGCTGGTAAATTTGTTGCTGTTAAAGGAGGGAAATGAGGGAAAACGCCATTAAATTAACAGCATGAAACAACTTATATTTTCGGATTAAATTATCATCTTAATGTCTGTACACTCTCTCCCTCTCCTTCCCAATCTCCCATAACCTTTTTCTCAAAAATTAAAACATTTAAAAAAAAAACCAAGCAAATAAAAAAACCAATATATAAAAGTAAAACAAATAAAACAAACAAATATCTTACAAACTATTGCAGATTGCTTCCAGAATTAAATTGCAATAACTTATCCATACTTGTGGCTTTGCATTTCAGGTGCCGACACTACGCTGAATCAAGGGGTCGTGATGACCTCGAAAGCTACGGAGCTCAATAACCATGGTTCGAAATTAATCCTAAAATCATGATCGAACCCAATATCAGTCTACATGCTGCTTCTCCCATATAGGGGAGGATGGGGCAACTGGACCGGTTAATCATATTTCATGATATAAAAGCTTAAAGCTCGTGTAAATATTTATGGAATTGCTATGAAAATATCACCCATGTAACTGTTTACATATAACATATAATCAATGTTTAAAAATATCCAAACAAAAGGCCAATTACCACTAACTAAAAACTTTACTTGGCACGGTCCAGTTACCCCATCGTTGGGGCAACTGGTCCTATATGTTCCAACGGTTAGAATACACAAAAATCATTGATTGACAACACGGTATCTAAGCAGTATTTTCTTTACAAACTCATTTCCATATTATTTAACGTGTTAAAATGATACAGGTCTCATGAAACCCATGTTTTATACAGTATTCGTGGTTAACGTGTAAAAAGAAGTAATACTAATGGTGTACAAAGCAAGCGCAATTTTCGACTGCACATTTATTATAGATAAAACGGTATGAACATAGTTAAATGGTTACATGGTTGTGATATTCAGACGCCCCATACATTTGTCTATATATACCCCTTTCTTTAATGATTTTATTTACTTCATATAATCATCATTTAGTTCTTATAATAAACCATCTTGATATTTAGCCAGCTTTTCATGTTACAGGGGAAGTTAGTCAATATGACAATGATGACCCAACGGTTGATATACACAAAAAGCAGTGGATAAAATACATAAATCATGATATTTCGTCATAGCAAATACCTTTACAGACACCATTCAAAATATAATAAAGATGTAATTCATAATACCGAGGTTTTAAACCATTCTAAAGCAATTTCATGTCATATTGTAATCCTTCAATATCAGAAATAGTGGTATTAGACCCGAAATGCCCCAAAATGTCTAAGAACTTGAAAGAATGTGAATTATTTCATATTCTATTCACAT
>CM069445.1:60923893-61002686 GCA_035610835.1 Ophiura sarsii
CCGCAGCTTCTCCCCGTGTGATATTATTTTAATTATTCATTTCGCTGTGTTGGGCGGCAATACCGGACACACAACTTCTAGGTACTAGCTGTGTATGTATAGGGATATCCTACATGAATATCTGGTACGTTTTATAGCTATAAGAGTTGTTGTTTTTCACACTGATTCTCTCCATCTAATATTATATTGTTCATTTTTTAATTGCAGTGCTTCACTTTATACACTTTGTATTGTGCAGTTTATACCGGACACACAACTTCATCAGTGAGGAGATGAATGGTCTACTTGAATGGCATAAGGCTATAAGCAGTCAATCCGCTACAAGTATCCTTAGTAGGATGCCAATGGAAGACTGTATATTCCTGCATCCTTATGTAGGCATGAAATGGTGTATACAACATTTTTGCGTCACCTGTACATGTGAATATATCAATATTCTGGCACCCTTTCCACCATGTCAACCTGTGCTCTGGTAATTTCCATCGATTGTTCTGTTTTTGCTCTTCTAGTATTGCCGCCTGCTTGGCAGTGTTGATGCACATGCATGGTCACGCTAAGATATGTATACCTCAGTTATCTACTCATTTATTTAATGCATGCATATGTTATAGGAATGCTACATCAGTAGGACATCTTATGCCAGTTGGCCCTGACTCTCTGAATAATTGTATGAAACTCTTTATCCATTCATAGACTAGACCTAAAAAGGGGGACAACCATGTCTATTGAAATGTTGTGTTGAGCTGATACTTTGTGCGTCTCACTCACACCTGTATAACTACAAACTAATTGAGCACCATCTTAGATCAAGGGGTATAAGGTTTAGTTATTGGTTTCATTATGAGTGATGGGTCCACCACCGTTACATTTATATGCCATACACACATTCGTCATAAATGAGGAATACTCTGGTTGTATACCCTGATGAAAAGCATATGAAAATGTAATGAAAAGCAATGAAATGTAAAAATAATATTTAAAAAAAAAAAAAAAAAAAATGTGAACATGTAATGAATGAAAAGCATATAAAAACGTGTTATGTAATGATATGCAATGTAAACATGATGAAAAGCATATGAAAATGTGTTATACATGTAATTGATATAAAATGTTACCATGAAAGGTATATGTGATCATGAATGTAAACATGCCGAAAAGCATATCAAAATGTGTAAACATGCGTAAAGCATATGATATACAATGATATGAAATGTAACCATGAAAATCGTGTGAATGTAAACATGTTTAAAAGCAAATAAAAATGTGTATATCAGCAATTTATGTGCTCGCTCTATTATTGCCATTCATTCATTAAATTGATACAATAAATTATGCAGATTAGACTATAGGACATTAAAATATTTACATATTCATATGTTGAATACCATAAATTTGAGTCAGTATACAATGTGAAATTAGCAGATGTTACTTCTCTGAGCTATTCTCTAAGGGTAGGGGTTGGTAATCTACAGATCCCTGGAATCATGTGCTGACAAAAGTTATAAATGACTCATCTAATATAATATTGGTCCTTGTCAATTCATTAGTTCAACCATCATTGTGTCATCTCTGTAGCATAACTCTCTTAGGTGTTTATACATTAGGTTTAGGTATTTTTACTTTTCCAAAAAATTTGATGGTTGTTGATGAAGCAAACACGTCTGTTATCAATTTATACAATTATATTTCCATGACTTACTATTATTTGATTATACAATTAGCATCGTCAAATGGACGATCAGATCAATCTATTTATACAAATATTGTTTGTATGATAAATTTACTCTCCAATGTATTATTAAGGTACTATTATATCATTTAGTGACATATCATGAATAAATTAACACTATATGACAATTTGCTTATATGATTTGCAATGTAAACAGGCTGAAAAACATGAAAATGTTATGTAATGATATGCAATGAACATGATTGTAAACATGCCAAAAATGCATATTAACTTGCTGAAAAGCATATGAAAATGTGCTATGCATGTACATGATATACGATGTAATGTTATGCAATGATGTAAACATGATGAAAAGCATATGTGAATGTGTTATACATGTATTTGATATGAAATGTAAACATGATGAAACTATGTAAAATGTGAAAAACTGTGTTATTCATGTAACGATAATATAATGAAACTATGTGAATGGTGAAAGTTATGATAGTAATAAATTTGAAAACTGATATTATATAAATATATCTTGAAAATATCAAATGCAAATAAGCAAGTATACAAACTTGGTGTAGGGAAACAAGCAATAACAAGGGATTCCTTTCCAAAAAGCTATAGGGAAAATATCAGCAAAACATGAATAAACAATGATGTCAACCGTCGATTAGAAGTTTAAAAAAATGTTTTAAAAAACTCAACTTCAAATCAAGTCAAGTAATACTTTATTAATCTCAAACAGGGGAATTCAACTCATGAGAGTGCTCATACATATAATGCACATACACAATTTACACACAATATTATACAACAAGATCCCCAACTTAAATATCCCCCCGTTTATAATGAGAATTATGAAAAACAATTGCTTGTGGAAGGAGGAAAGATAGCGGTTTGTCATGGCAGAGGGCACGCGCATACGGCCAGATCGAACAATCAGATGGCTTGATCATAACCGCTCGTATCGTAAAGTGAATGGTTGACATCATCCATCACACATCGGTTAGCTTCTTGCCCAAGAGATCGGTGTACATAGTCTCGAAGTCCTGCCGTGACAGACCTATATCCTTCCCGCTTCCTTCACAATTCTACCAAAAAAAGTGCAGTTTTTATAAAACAGAATTGTGAATTTAAAAATCAGAAAAAGTTTTAACTTTAATCTCAATTAAATCCCTCATTTCTCTTCTATGTGGTTTAAGGTTTGTAAACAAATTAAACTTGGGGGAAAATATGACCGTCATGAATTAAATTTGCATGAATTTGCATGACAAGGCATGCATGCAAATGATGTCAAGTTGTGATAGTTATGTTATTTTCTGAAAGAGGGACTATGTTGTGTTTTAAAACAACTCTTTTTTTGATTCCTTTGAAGCATAACATACGTATGAAATGAAAATGCATGTAGTCATTTTATTGAATTGTTCTACATATTTGCCCAAAAATACTGTTACATGTATGTAAAAAATGTAATGTAATGAAACATCCAAAAGTCATTAATTTTTTTTAATAGTTTTTAGAGCATAGATATGTAAGGCCAAACAAAACAAAAAATGTTTCCAGTAGTGCGCGCGCATTTCACTGAGACGCTTGATTCTTAAGCATTTAATTTTTTAATAGAAAAAATGGGAACAAATATTGTTAGGGTACCGTCTTTTGTTGAAATTGTGTCCAACATGTTTCAGATAGCGATTGGCCACATACGGCAAACACCAAAGTGAAAATCTGCGGCGAATATGAATATTCGGAATATCACATTTTAACGAGCATATATATAAGAGTAACAAAAAAGCACAGATTTGACTAAATAAAAGTGAATCTCCAATATGAATTTGAGCAAAAATTAAAAAAATCATTTCGCATTTGTCTTTTCAGGCTTGCTACTGGAAACAAACTTGTTTTTTTGTTTGACCTATAAATGTGTCTCTTTTACTATAATTTATATGACCCACCCAAGTATCAAAGATTTGCCCTACATGTATCACTCAGTATGGTTGGTACTTTGCCAACCAGAATAATATAATACAATAATATTATGTATACTTAAAGGTAGATGTTCCGATTTTCAACTTGAAGTTTCCTATTCTACATGAAAGGTCATCCTTAAAAACGTCGTGTCCCAAAATTTGAGATGCATAGCTATTATGGTTCTTATTTTAGACGCACGAGATGCTGTGAACTGTACCCATTGAGTAGTACTTCTACTTCTACTTCTATGCAACTACTCGTCAACGCCTTTCAGCAACTAGACAAGGTATCCCTGGAACCTAGGAATACATCATGAGCGTACAGACACAGACCGGGATGATCCCCTACTCTTTACGAAGGAGTCTGTGACCTTTTAACGTGCTCGGGGATAGCTCTTCCGATACACGGGACCAACATTTCTACGTACCTTCCGAAGCACGATGCGCCATGAACATGCCAACTTCAGTCTGCACGGTCTGAAGGAGGCATGGGGACGAGGCTGTGTTGGTGTATCGTTTTTGAACTCTCACTCATAAACGATCCACCAACAGAACTACGGTGCGCAGCAGTGTACGACGCTCTAACCGACTGCGCCACCTCGCCCCTAAACTATATCGGTGGTAACCACCATTCGCGGTAATTCAACGCTATTTCATCGATTTCTCTGTCATTATACCGAATTAGGCCATCAAATTTCAGTATGATGATGAGAAAAATGCGAGCTTTCATATGATATGAAAATCTCCGTATGTTTGAAATAATTCTGTGTTACGAAAATGTGATCGGGTCATCTACCTTTAAATGTTTTCTATTTTACATGAAAGGTCATCCTTAAAATTGTCCCATTCCAAAGTTTGAGTTGCATAACTACAACGGTTCTAATTTTAGAAACACAAGGTCACAAAATATTAGCCCATTGAGTAGTACACAAACTGGTTGGTGGTTAACCATCTTTGGCAGTAATTCACCACATGTTAGCCTATAATTACTAAATGGAACATTTCTGGCCCCTAAGATTTTAAAGACATAATGAGAAAAATATGGGGATTCTTCTGATATCAAAATATCTTGATGTGAAAAAAAAATTCATAACCCCCAAAAAGTGATCGGAACATACGCCTTTAATGCAATGCAATGCAGAGAGATGTTTATCCTGTAAAGATACATGCATGGGGAATTCCCATGTAATTTCAATCGTTCAACTTGGCTGTATGTTTGCTTCCTTAATCCCGGTTTGTCAGTTTACAAAAAGTATAATAAGAATTGGTGAATCAACAGGATACTACAAGGATCCTTTTTTTTCCTTTCTGGAATGGGGTCAAAGGTGTCAGCTGTATTGAGGGGGAGGGGGTGAAATTGTACAACAAAGGTGGATAATGCTCAAGTCTTTCGAAATGGACCTTATATTATTATTAAGGGGGAAAAGAAACCCTGACCCTGATCTACGGGCCCCACCGACTGATTTTTTTTCAATTGCAGAGGAAATGTTTAGAACAATCAACATAGACAGGGCACAGGGGTGTACAGGTGCAGGGCACCACGCTGCAATTATAATTTGAGGCAATTCAGACAAATAAACGGGGCCGGGGGACACCGATTCAAGAGTTCAAGGTTTTAATATAACTTTTTATTTTCTTGATTACTTGTTGGGCTGGTAAGTTTACATTCGGGCTGGTAAGTTTACATTCGGGCTGGTAAGTTTACATTCGGGCTGGTAACCTTTTACTTGCTACCTGCCCGACTGGCTGGTTGGAAAAAATGGAGGTACAAAGGGGCTTCCTTTTTTTATAATTCTGAGCACAAGGGCCAAAATGTCACTCAGAAGTGCTGTTTGAACATTTGTAGGACAACAAAACCAAAAAGTCTGTACCTACTGTAATCAAGATCAATTTAATGACAAATTATTCTACATGTAAACATGGTAAATGCGGCAATGTCTCTATTCTTCAATCATGTAACTTAGTTTTCAACACATATTGGCAATATTATGTGTTATATCTTTTATGGACAGGAATTTTTACGATTGAACGATCTAGCACTGGTATCGGGCTCACTATTTTCCTCATTTATAGTAGAGTCATTATCTTGGATTTCGTGACCACTTCTTGATACCTTAGTTTCTTAGTGAATTTGTCAACTAGAACCATTTTAAGAGAAATTGAGCTCCCATGCACCTCTCAAAAGTGACGGGAATGTTCTTTTATAGCGCAAATTCCAAAATGGCCGCCATACAGGGGCCCAAAATTAATTAAGCTGAAAAGCACACCAAATTGTTCGGCTGAGCACAAGGATTCCGAAAAAGTATAGTTTGCCCTACTTCCGATGTTTGGTTAACGAGTTATCGGGTAAAACGTGAAAAGGTCGTTGACCTTTGCATATGGGGTCAAAATTTAAACTTGGTCCGATTTAAAATTAAAAAAATCTCATATTGTTCGTACAATCACAAGGATTAGTTGGAATTAAATCATTTCATCCTAAAACCACTGTCGGTGGCTAACCAACCGCAGTGTCAGTATCATTTTTTGAATTTAAACCGTTGTTAAGCGTTCGCCCCATTCATTTGATCACGTAACCTCGTTCGCATATTTTAACCTGAATATTCGTGAATACGCCCGTGTCCAGCGTCGTCTGCTAAGAACGATCGAGAGATCATATTTTCTAACGCTTATTTACCGTCTATTACTTGTATGTCGGACGCATATTTATACCAACAGCAAAATTCCGGGCGTGTATTTTCAAAGTTACCCGCCCAACGAAAAATCTACATGTAGTATATCTTACTATAATAATAATTATAAGCAGCATTTATTAAGCGCTTAATCAAAAGTGGTCAAAGCGCTGTACAAAATAGTAAAATCTTAAAATACACAAAAACACTAGATCTTATTGCAACATATTATTATACTGTACAAAGTAAAAAGGGCCTATACAACACAAAATATGACAGCACAATATACAAAGCTAAAAACAGAATGGAATCCGTGAGGTGGGGGATTAATGCTTAGGAAATAGATAAAATTTGAGAGCCTTTTTGAACTTATGAATAGTAGAACAATTGCGGAGTGAGGCAGGTTGAGAGTTCCATAGACGTGGATCAATAGCGTAGAAGGCTTTGTCTCCAAGAGCACGCTTCGTACGAGGGATTGTGAGAAGTAATTTGTCATCACCTGACCTCAGATAAGGTCTCTTTGGTATGTACGGAGTGAGAAAGTTTGTCAGGTACATAGGAAGAAGGCCATGAAAACTTTTGAAGGTGAACAACATGAGTTTGTATGTAATCCTTGATGTAATGGGTAACCAGTGTAGCTCTCTAAGGAGGGGTGCAGACGAATCCATTCTGTTTGATCTAAAAATTATTCTTGCGGCCCTGTTCTGCAATGTTTGTAATTTGTTGCGATCTTTCGCTGATATGCCATTAAAGTAAAGAGTTTGAATAATCCAAACGAGATAAAACCAGTGACCGGACTAGGTGGTGACAGGCTGACAGCTATCAACAGTAATAAAACGACGTATTCTATAAATATTCCTGAGATGAAAGTTCACTGTTTTGATGGTAGATTTAACATGTGCAGTCATGGACATAGTACGATCAAATACGACACCCAGATTTTTGATTGTTGGAGATGGCTGTATAACAGTGTCACCAATTGTGATGGTAATGTCATTAATGAATTTGCAATTGTAATTTGACGATGCGATGAAAAACTCAGTTTTGTCTTGATTGAGCTTGAGTTTGTTTTTAGTCATCCAGTCACTGATTTCATTTATACAAGATGCGAGTCGAGCAACAGATCTTTCAGCGTCTCCGCTAATCTTGGGATCAAATGACAGGTACAGTTGGACATCATCCGCATACAAATGATATTTAATGCCATGTTTACGGATTATATTACCAATATCACTAGTGTACATCGTAAAGAAAATTGGCCCAACAACAGAGCCCTGGGGAACTCCAAATATAAGATCATGTGTTGTAGATTCGGAATCCCCAACACGAACACGAAACGAACGGTTCTGTAAGTAAGAACGAATCCAACTAAGAGCCTTGCCACGGATACCAAAGGTGGAAGAAAGCCGCCTCAACAGAATACAATGATCAACCGTGTCAAACGCGGCAGAGAGATCAAGTAACACGACCGCAATAGCTTTGTTTTCATCAATGGCTCTCAGAGCATTTACACATTTAAAGGTGGCTTTCACATTCAATGATATGTTTTAAACTAATGTTTGTTATTTTGTCGTTTCATTTCTTTGATTTTTTCCAGGACACATCAGTAACTGATGGATGTACCATAGATTTTGGTAAGATTTTTTTTAGTCATAATATCAATGAGAATTAATGATATCGATCTGAAATACTCTATTTCCTCTGAAGCCAAAATTCACCATCAATGAGGATTTTCGTGTAATTTCTCCAGATCTCCTAATAGAGTCAAATATTGACATGACCGTGAATATTAATACTGTAGTCTTTTTCTTGAAAATGGTCAGATTTTTAAAAATCCCATATTATGCGTTACAGGTAATACAATCTAGCTGCTAATGAGAGAGAGGGAGGGGGCGTTTTTATTGTGGTCACGCATGCGTACAGTATATTAGATGACCGCCCCTCCCCAGGAGAGTAATCCATTCCTACATGTAGTGAAAATCTTCTATTGTCTAGAATTTACAGCTTTGTTTTAAAAGATTCATACAGCATAGCTTGTCATTGCGTACATGAATTAGCTGAAAAGACAGAAAAGTCAGTTCCAACCGTGCCAGCAAGGGGCACCAAGGATGGATCTAAATGGATTCAACAGCACTACACTACACTACACCAACAATGTAAAATATGGAAATGGGAAATTTAAAAGGCAAAAAACAACAACACAATAACGGGGGAGGGGGACCGCCGTTTCGGAATGATAAAACAATTCCTTTAACTACAATGTATAGGTATAGGACATGTTAAAAAACACTGTTTCTGACCAGCATAGACTATTATTACATGAATTAGTTACATCAAATTACATTTTTCTGGGACAACATGTACACTTTATGTTCAATAAGAGTCCAGTCGACACTAAACATAATCTGTTAAGTGTTAGGCTAACAGTTTTTAATACTTTGTCTCAGCAGCCCGCAGGCATTGCTTTTAAAATGAGATTTTGCGCGGTAGCCTTTTTTTTAGATTTAAAAAAAAAATTAAGATTGTTTAAATTTGATTTTTTAACTAGTAAGTTTCAGCGATACTCGGCAACCTTGTGACTGAGAACACGCATTCAACTAACTTAGTGAAGTTAAGAGATAAAGAGAACAAAAGCATACAACGTGCATTGATCATGTCTTATTGTCTGATTACTTTTCTTAAAAAGGCAATAGCTAAACTATATTGACTATATTTTGATTTTTATAAATAAAATTGAAAAATCGCATAGGACATAGCTCTTTTTTGTAAAAAAATAAAAATGAATGTACTGCACATATAGCGTTTTAGCCAAAGGTTGCGGACACAAAGTGTTTAATTTTTTTTGGCCTTAGTAACTATTCCTTAGTATAGGACTATTCTCATGTTTTATTCTTCTTTACAGAACCAAATGCATGCCAACTTGCTAGAGGATCCACAGCTGATATTTATTCCAGCTCGCCACAGACAGTAAGAGCAGAAACCTTCGTTTCCCGAAACATGCTTGGAGTAAGTGTGTCATTCAGAGCACCACAAGGTATATCAATTTTATATGGTTTATTAGATTTGGTCAAATCCTGTCAGGGGCTGAACCGTCGCTTACTGCTACCGGTAGTGGTAGAAAGCCACATTTAACTTGTTGATGATGACACTGATAGATGGCGCTGTAGTTGGTATGTCGGTGTGACTTCTGTCGTCTGCATAGGTGTAGACTGATAACATATATACAGTCATCACAATAAGTAACTGACCAGGTAATAAACATGCTGATAACTCTAAAAGTATAACACCTACATAAAAATATATAATTCATAAAGTTGTTTAACAATTTCTCTTCTTGAATTTGAGATATTACACGCTAAGAATGGTTGATTAATGAGAAAGTTACGATCATAAACGTTAGGGCAAGTCTGTCAACTGTAACAATGCCACCGGCCGACTATCCAACAACCAGGCCATCGACTGGTGAATTGGCATTACCACTACCAGGTCTGGGTCCCCGTGTTGAAAATGAAAGTGTGAAAATGAAAATCAGACTTGACAGTACATTTGGGATTGTAACTTCCTTAATAATCAGCTATTCTTAGCGTGTAATATCTCAAATTCAAGAAGAGAAATTTCTCAACATGTTGATAATTTGATATGTTTATGTAGGAGTTATACCTTTAGAGTTATCAGCACATTTATTACCTGGTCAGTTACTTATTGTGATGACTGTAGGTTGTCCCAAAATGATTACCTTACTGGTCCACTATTATAGTCCCACTGGGTTTTAACTAGAAAACAAACCGGAATCAGGGGATGGGATTATGATCGGATGTGAAAAGAAAGAAAAAAAGTTTGTTTTTTTACTCAAATTTCCTGGGGTATTTCCCGGGGTTTACCAGTACTGTACTACTTTAAAAAGTTATGTGTAGAAAAAGTTGTAGCTTTGTTGAAAAAGTTGTAGCTTTGGTGAAAAAGTTGTAGCTTTGTTGAAAGTCATAGCTTTTCAACACATATCGATAAACCCCAGGAATACCCCAGGGTATCGAAATACCCCAGGAAATTTGAGTAAATGTTTTCTTTTTGAATTCCTGAATTTTCTTAAAAGTACTATAGGGGGTTGGATTATAATCGAGCATGGGACTATACTCGGACCAATACGGTAATACTCACCAATGCCCAAAGTTTTTTTTTTTTTTTTGTCATCATCAAAATCAATGAGATTAGGTCCGTTGTTTTCCATCATCTTAGACATACTGTACCCTTTCATTAAAATGTTAGATCATGAATATCGGATTTATCAAACTCAAGATACACGTATGGGTAAGACATGGTGATTTCATCTTTCCGACAAAGTGCAAAAAATGTGTGTGTTTAACAACTTTTTTTGAAAGAAACTAATATATTCGTTTAATCTCTTATATACCAATATAATCTTCTGTTCCTTTCTATTTTAACTGTTAATAGTTATGACTGTCCATACATTTTTTTGTATCACAAACAATATTCATTTTTAATTCAATTTTAAGGGTAAAAGTAGTTTGTCACACTTATGAGTGACCCATGCTTTGTTTTATTTGACAAGTGTTTAGGGACTTTTAAATAGCTAATGAAGTGATATTGGGGGAATTAGGAGTGGGTTAGATTTCATTTTCACATTGGACGATGGAGTTGGTGAAGAACGTTAAAAAGTAAGGGACTATTTCATTTTTACCGATTTTCTAAGAACCCCCACCTCCAATATACGAAGAAGAGTCTAAGCCACTGCTTACACATGACCCCTTCTTTACCTATTTAAGTTTAACCTTAAAACTAGCTCATATATAGACGCAAAGCTTGGAATCACTCATGTGTGACGATCCACACATTATTGCTCTTCAAATGCGGCCAAATTCGTGTGCATGTGGCCATAATCGTGCGTGTACGCTTGGATTACTTTTGCGTGTGGAGAGATACAAATTTGGAACTGATTAAACTATAGTAGTAATCGGTTAAAAGCCAGGAACCATGCAGTCTGTATGGATATTAAACAATTTGCGATGCAACTCTTCAAAAGTTCATGGGTCATGTTGACCAGTTTTGTCAGCAAGTTACTAGTACAATAATGTAGGTTACTTTTTTTAAATTGTGTAAATGTATTACAATTAATTTTGTTGTAGACAAATATGCTTGTTGTCTCGTCTGATATAATATCAGGATGAGACTATGTACTCACTATCTCTGTCTGTCCGGTGTACGGCTTCCGGGGCTTGTGATCACTTTCTCTTTGGATCTGTAACAGGTATCTGCCTGTCTGGTGTACGGCTTCCGGGGCTTGTGATCACTCTCTCTTTGGAACTGTAATAGGTATATTGTTGTGATTTCATAGTTAATATTTACAACAATAAAATAATAAAGGATAGAGTTCACAATTGTGAGTGTTGTCAACTTCAGGATGAGAAAATTACTAATTGATACCCTGTAAAATGATATCACTCGAAGCAAGCTAGCCAGCTTTGTGGTTTGAACATACCCTATTTTTTCATGATAAAATATCCTCACGGGTGTATCTTCATTCCCCCCCCCCCCCCCCCCAGCCAGCCGGGCAGGTTACAAGTAAAAGTTACCAGCCCGAATACAAACTAACCATCCCAACAACATGAATACCAGTAATCATTATAACATTTCTGACTACAAGATAATCATGGTCTGGCCACCAAACAAAATAAATGCCTTGGTTTTTCCTCGATGGTTGTGAATTTGATGATGATGATGCAGTCTATTTACTCAGTATGAGATAGATGGTTATGTGTCGGGAATTGGTGTATCAAATAAGGTGGAGTTGTCACACATATTAAATAATTGTGATTAGATATCAATTTATTTTTAAAGTACTTGACCTATTGCATTAAGGGAAGACATCAAAACTCGACGGCCGTTGACCGCCGGTTACGCCCGGTTCTTTCAGGTAAACTGTTTTACTGGTATATGAATATTTACGCATGCAACACTGAACAACCGCCGGTTGACTTAATGCCGTAACCGGACCAATTTACACTATCAATCTGTTACTTTGCGGTCATAATAGCGCACCCTTGGACTTTCGGTATTGATTTTAAAAAGTTAATTGAGCTATAAACAGATAAAGCCAACCCCAGCGAAAATCAATAGCTGTATTGTAAATACTGGTTATCAACTGAGACTTGAGAGCCCATTACTTCAAGATTGTATTGCTCACGCGTGTGACGAGCCGTGTTCACCAGAGTGTAACTATTTGACCTCCTTATGTGTGCATATTATAACAGACGAACAGTGGCGTACCGACCGGGGGGCAGGGGGGGGGGCAAGTTCCCCCCCCCTGGTTCCTATTACCGGGACGCTAAATTCGCATAAGAAAAAAAATAGTGCCAAAGCATGAGAACACCTTGAGGATTAGTCATTATTTGTTGACTGAGGTGCTGTTTGGACTGCGAAATTTTGTGACCGTGCGAAATTGTTTGACCCTTTATAATTCCTGATAGTGTGCATTTGGACTTTTTTAAATTGCGGCAATTACGACTCTCATTGTATTGGTATCAACAGAATTTTGTTTTTCAAAATGTATGCAAATAAAAAAATTGAAAATTATCATAAATCATACAATTGGCCATTTAGTTATATTTGTATTGACACCCTGAATAATATATATATATAATAAGATGGTATCCAGCTAGATGTTATGATCTGAAATGTATAGATCTGAAATACTAAATTAAATTTATAGATCTGAAATACTACTCCAGCACAGCAATCATGCGGTTATCAACTCCAAAATTATTTATAGACTTTAGAGGTTTCTGCTCTTGGAATTGTCCCACTCTACATTTTGATCACCCTGTATATTAAATTGATTTCAACTCAATTCTGCTATAATTGTCTTTCTTCATCTAGGTATCTAATGGTTCAAAACATAATTACTGCCGCAAAACTCAGAATTTATTTTGTCTCTATAAAGCATTGTTTTCCATTATTTTATATACATGATTTTGGCCACCCTGTATATTTTTAAGGAGGACGATTGGTCGATTTACTTTTTTACTGAAAGCCCTATATCCTGTCTTCTTACTACTATACTTGTTTTTAATGTAATACTTTACCAAAAAAATAACCTGTTCTGGGTATATCAAAACTAGTAAAAAATGTGTTTTTCTTATGTTACACCCTGTATAATTAATGCACACCCTGTATAATATCAGTTGGTATTTACATATCTGGTATCCTTGTAGTAATAGATTTCCAAATATCTTTACTCAGTGTAGATCGGATGTATACAATAACAGTTATGTGGATTTGAATATTGGTGAATTTTCTCTCAATTTACACTGTGCAACTTTTGTTTACACCAACTTTTGACATATGACCTGATACCGTATATCATGAAATGAGATACTAAAGTTAAAAGATAGATTTCTTGAATATAAGTTTTGGCTATAATTCAAGATTTTAGAGCCTTTGAGTGTGTTTAGCCGAGCAATTCTTACCGGCCAGCCGGGGCAGGTATGCTTCAGAAGTTACAGCCCGACACAGCTAAATTACCCCCAAACACTTGCTTGATACAAAGAAGAGGAAAAACGGGGCCCCAGAAATAGCGGATGACTCCAAACCATGAAAGGTCATTTATTTCATACGAGATGTCAATGGACAATGGTGGATGGTACCACACATAAATATTTCACTTTGATGAAAATACATGTGATTTACGAATCTTTAACTAGCAGCGACATAGCCTACCGCATTCACAAACATGACCCTCCGGCATTGCCTGGAAAGCCTAACAATTACCAATATATCAATCACTATGCATTATCAATAAACAATCGTTTAATTAACTTTTACAAACATTGATACTGGAATGAGTTACGATAAAATGACTCGCGGCATGGCCTACGGACAAACTTTGGCTTACGCACCTCCGGCGCAACCGGCATGGCCTGGAGGCGAATTATAATTAATATTCAACGAAAAATGACTCGCGGCATGGCCTACGGACAAACTTTGGCTTACGCACCTCCGCAACCGGCATGGCCTGGAGGCGAATTATAATGGGAATCAGTATACTTTTTGACAATTCTTGTCATTATTGTAATTTTATACTCAACGCGCGACTGAATAACATACCGCAAACATCTCCTGCCATGAGCACAAACGGTGACCTATACTAGGAGAAAGAGCATCAAAATTCAAATATAAATTAATCGATTCCATACACAGGACACAACTTTTGAATGTATATTTTAAATAACATTAACTAAACACACAACTCTGAATTTATGTTAGAATTTGCTTGACATGTCATACTTTGAGAGTAAAACCCATGCCCATACACCGATTAATGTTACAATGCAATCCCATTACACAATCTATGACAAAATTAACAAAATCCTCGAGGGAGAGGTGGGTGGGAAATTTAAATTAATCAGTCTTTACTGGAAGAAACGATGACCTTCCACGATGGAAGATTGGAGACTTTATGATGAAAAAAGGGGACTAAATAAACACTGCGAAAAATAAAATGAACATATCACTCCGCCAATGACACAACGTGATGGCGCGACAGAAAAAGGGAACAGCCAAATAAATGGAATAGCCAAAGAGAAATGGGCGCGACGTGAGCGAGACAGGAGCATAAAACTGGCAACTGTAGGTGGTAAACTCGATTTGTTTAGACTGGGCTAAACCAATCGTTATTACCCCCAAACACTTGCTTGATACAAAGAAGAGGAAAAACGGGGCCCCAGAAATAGCGGATGACTCCAAACCATGAAAGGTCATTTATTTCATACGAGATGTCAATGGACAATGGTGGATGGTACCACACATAAATATTTCACTTTGATGAAAATACATGTGATTTACGAATCTTTAACTAGCAGCGACATAGCCTACCGCATTCACAAACATGACCCTCCGGCATTGCCTGGAAAGCCTAACAATTACCAATATATCAATCACTATGCATTATCAATAAACAATCGTTTAATTAACTTTTACAAACATTGATACTGGAATGAGTTACGATAAAATGACTCGCGGCATGGCCTACGGACAAACTTTGGCTTACGCACCTCCGCAACCGGCATGGCCTGGAGGCGAATTATAATTAATATTCAACGAAAAATGACTCGCGGCATGGCCTACGGACAAACTTTGGCTTACGCACCTCCGCAACCGGCATGGCCTGGAGGCGAATTATAATGGGAATCAGTATACTTTTTGACAATTCTTGTCATTATTGTAATTTTATACTCAACGCGCGACTGAATAACATACCGCAAACATCCCCAGATAGCAAGACTACGTTGTGTCAACGTTGGCAATGGTCGGCAAGGTCGCGGTCGGAAAGCCAACGTCTAGCCAACGTCTAGCCAACGTTGAGTGTTAACAGGATTTTATGTCGGGTATTGGTTGGCAAATGAACGTCAACATGACGTTGGTAAATGGTCGGTAGGCAAACGGTCGGCGGGCTAACGGCGGGCCAGCGTTGGTTCGACGATTTCATTACGACCATACTTCGAATATTTGTCCTTGAGATCGAGAGTTCAGGAGCTTGCTTTCGTACAATTTGGAACCCGGTGGTATATTTTAGTGCAATAAATCGTATTAAAAACTGGAAACCATCACATGACCAGGCTGCCGTTAATAGGTGAATGTCGGACAACTCGGCCAAGACAACTCGGCCTTTGAGACAACTCGGCCTACGAGACAACTCGGCATCCGAGATTCTGCCTCCCACACAACTCGGCCATTAGACAATCTATAAGCTTATAAATTAGTTTTAAGTTAACATGTCAAACTTCAGAATATATTTGAATTATTTTTAGCATTTCTTCATCACTGATTGAAATGAATTTCAACATTAATGATTTGTATGAATTCTTTTTATGAGATCTTGTCACTGTGATCCCATTCACTCTTAAACTAGTCGCAGTCTTTTTTTTCATTAAAATATTGATTTAAAATATAATAATTGTGTGGGTTTCGTTTTGTTTGGTGGCATTTAAAATTGCCGCGCAAATACTGTGGCCGATATGGGCTTATTGTCTATTAAATGGGCTATGATTCACACCCACCACTATCAATACATTTTCCTAGTTCTATTAATATTATTAATATTATTAATATTTGCGAGTGCAATAATAAGTTAACAATTAACAAAATGCTAAGAGTAAAAGCAAGATATACCAACAGGGTGTGGGCAAACAGGTAATAACAAGGGAGAATAACGCGATAAAAAAACAATAACACACGGAAATGCACTGGGACAAGCAATACAAATTGCTGTGCAATGAAACAACAAAGATATGGTAACAATAAAGACCGACGTTTCAAGTGGATATACCACCCTTCATCAGGGACAAAATATAAAAACAAAAGTGTTAAGAACTATAAATAAGATAATGAACTAGACAAGTCCACCACTGTAATTATAGCACAATGTCAGTAATAGATGTTGCCTACTAGACATCCAGGTTAACACTGCCCAGACTAATACAAGTACAAATCCATGTTGCTAGGCAAACTAACAAACATGTACAAAAAATCAATAGACAACACATCATGCATGCATGAGTGATAAGTGACAATAATAGACAGGAAATGGTGGAACAATGGGAAAATAAATGCCACAGAAATAGTAAATTAACTAAGCCTAATATGAATGAACTGCGTGGAAGGGGGTGGGGGCATTAATAATAATAAATAAAAAATAAATGGAAGAAAAAAAACCAAATTAATCAAAAATTACTACCAAAATTAATGAGGAAATAAATAAATCATATAATAAGCAAATGGAGAGAAAGAGAGAATTTTTTTGTGGGTAAATAATAATAATAAAATAGAATAAATCATGAGGAAGAATTGCTGCAATGAGAGCAGACTCACAAGAATAAAAAAGGGGGGGGGGGGTGGGGGACACAGGAAACTTAAGCCCCAGACAGTTATAAGTTGTAAGAAACAAATAGGCCTATGGATGTATGGACTGTAAAATACAGGCATGTTGACAAAAAAATTAATGTGTGCGAGATGTCTCGTTGTCAATGTTTAGTGGCCGAGTTGTTTTATTGGCCGAGTTGTGTGGGCAGAATCTCGAAGGCCGAGTTATCTCGAAGGCAGAGTTGTCTTGGCCGAGTTGTCTAGAAGGCCGAGTTGTCCTCGTGAATGAAATACTGGCGATAACAATATTGTTACCACATAATTATTTTAATACAGAAACAAATAGTCGAATTGAAGTCTGGACTCACCCGGGATTTATAGAGGTAAGTTCATAATTATTTGTAGGCCCTATTTTATACGGAAAGAATGATTCATATTGACATTATTTGGCATCAAAGATGATTGAATTTGGTCTCTATTTGTTCACTGAATTGTACCTGAAATATTTTGAGTGAAAAAAGTATACATCTAACGTTTTATTTTAAAATATTGGCGGAAGGATACACATTGAACACAACGCGCTACAAGGTGTGATTTCTTGTTCAAAATGACTACGCTGTATAAAGAGAGAAATATTGAAAAATCTAAGAGGGCAACCTAACCTGAATTTTTGACCCAAGTTAGATCTATGGGTGTTAATTACTATTCCAAAATTTTATAAACGTAGTTGCAAGGTAACTTAAGATATCGCCGTTTACCTAAGGCACATTTCCCATAGAAACACACTATAGCGCGTAATAGTTGTGTGCACCCTTAAAGTGCACAAGATAGTCTTTAAATCCAGGCAATTTGGGTTGTAAAAATTGATTTGTTTAGCATTTGATGTTAGATTTGTTTAGCATTTGATGCTAGATTTATATTTTGAAAATAAATTAATGTAATAATTTCAACATTGGGCATTATTTTTATTTTTTTTTAAATTCATTAAACAGCGAGCGGGTCAAAATACGGGCCAAACGGGCACAAAGACGCGTGGGGTCGCAAATGTTGACAAAAAGTAGCATCTTTATTTGTCAGACCATCTTTAAATGATTCTGGTGAGCGACATTTTGTTCGATTTTTTAAAAATATATTTAATAAAACAAAACATATAACATCCAATGACATAACAAAACAATCATATTAAGCATAAGACTTGTCTAACTCCGTCCGACGGGCGGGATAGTGTGGTGTGGGGGGGGGGGGGGGGGGGGGGGGGGGCGGGGGGGGGGGGGGGGTAAACCGAGTAAAAACGCACCAGAATTCGAAATTTCGGCCATTTCTTGTGTGTAGATAGCTTTTTGTACATGGTGTATCTACCGAACCGGTTGTACGAATTAAGTGAAAATTCACAATTACATTTCTAATTATCTGTTCTTCAATATTATCATGACATTTCTGAACATAGAATGAAAAAGGCCTCTTTAAGTGCACAAGATAGTCTTTAAATCCAGGCAATTCGGGTTGTAAAAATTGATTTGTTTAGCATTTGATGTTAGATTTGTTTAGCATTTGATGCTAGATTTATATTTTGAAAATAAATTAATGTAATAATTTCAACATTGGGCATTATTTTTATTTTTTTTAAATTCATTAAACAGCGAGCGGGTCAAAATACGGGCCAAACGGGCACAAAGACGCGTGGCGTCGCAAATGTTGACAAAAAGTAGCATCTTTATTTGTCAGACCATCTTTAAATGATTCTGGTGAGCGACATTTTGTTCGATTTTTTAAAAATATATTTAATAAAACAAAACATATAACATCCAATGACATAACAAAACAATCATATTAAGCATAAGACTTGTCTAACTCCGTCCGACGGGCGGGATAGTGGGGGGGGGGGGGGGGGGGGGGGGGGCGGGGGCGGGGGGGGGGGGGGGGTAAACCGAGTAAAAACGCACCAGAATTCGAAATTTCGGCCATTTCTTGTGTGTAGATAGCTTTTTGTACATGGTGTATCTACCGAACCGGTTGTACGAATTAAGTGAAAATTCACAATTACATTTCTAATTATCTGTTCTTCAATATTATCATGACATTTCTGAACATAGAATGAAAAAAGGCCTCTTAAAGTGCACAAGATAGTCTTTAAATCCAGGCAATTTGGGTTGTAAAAATTGATTTGTTTAGCATTTGATGTTAGATTTGTTTAGCATTTGATGCTAGATTTATATTTTGAAAATAAATTAATGTAATAATTTCAACATTGGGCATTATTTTTTTTTTTTTAAATTCATTAAACAGCGAGCGGGTCAAAATACGGGCCAAACGGGCACAAAGACGCGTGGCGTCGCAAATGTTGACAAAAAGTAGCATCTTTATTTGTCAGACCATCTTTAAATGATTCTGGTGAGCGACATTTTGTTCGATTTTTTAAAAATATATTTAATAAAACAAAACATATAACATCCAATGACATAACAAAACAATCATATTAAGCATAAGACTTGTCTAACTCCGTCCGACGGCGGGATAGTGTGGGGGGGGGGGGGGGGGGGGGGGGGGTAAACCGAGTAAAAACGCACCAGAATTCGAAATTTCGGCCATTTCTTGTGTGTAGATAGCTTTTTGTACATGGTGTATCTACCGAACCGGTTGTACGAATTAAGTGAAAATTCACAATTACATTTCTAATTATCTGTTCTTCAATATTATCATGACATTTCTGAACATAGAATGAAAAAAGGCCTCTTAAAGTGCACAAGATAGTCTTTAAATCCAGGCAATTTGGGTTGTAAAAATTGATTTGTTTAGCATTTGATGTTAGATTTGTTTAGCATTTGATGCTAGATTTATATTTTGAAAATAAATTAATGTAATAATTTCAACATTGGGCATTATTTTTATTTATTTTAAATTCATTAAACAGCGAGCGGGTCAAAATACGGGCCAAACGGGCACAAAGACGCGTGGCGTCGCAAATGTTGACAAAAAGTAGCATCTTTATTTGTCAGACCATCTTTAAATGATTCTGGTGAGCGACATTTTGTTCGATTTTTTAAAAATATATTTAATAAAACAAAACATATAACATCCAATGACATAACAAAACAATCATATTAAGCATAAGACTTGTCTAACTCCGTCCGACGGGCGGGATAGTGTGGGGGGGCGGGGGGGGGGGGGGGGGGGGGGGGGTAAACCGAGTAAAAACGCACCAGAATTCGAAATTTCGGCCATTTCTTGTGTGTAGATAGCTTTTTGTACATGGTGTATCTACCGAACCGGTTGTACGAATTAAGTGAAAATTCACAATTACATTTCTAATTATCTGTTCTTCAATATTATCATGACATTTCTGAACATAGAATGAAAAAAGGCCTCTTTAAGGGTGCACACAACTATTAGAGTCACCGTCAAAGCTTCCGGCCATCGCCATCACCCAGCTAGTCCCTAAATATACGGAAAGAATGATTCATATTGACATTATTTGGCATCAAAGATGATTGAATTTGGTCTCTATTTGTTCACTGAATTGTACCTGAAATATTTTGAGTGAAAAAAGTATACATCTAACGTTTTATTTTAAAATATTGGCGGAAGGATACACATTGAACACAACGCGCTACAAGGTGTGATTTCTTGTTCAAAATGACTACGCTGTATAAAGAGGGAAATATTGAAAAATCTAAGAGGGCAACCTAACCTGAATTTTTGACCCAAGTTAGATCTATGGGTGTTAATTACTATTCCAAAATTTTATAAACGTAGTTGCAAGGTAACTTAAGATATCGCCGTTTACCTAAGGCACATTTCCCATAGAAACACACTATAGCGCGTAATAGTTGTGTGCACCCTTAAAGTGCACAAGATAGTCTTTAAATCCAGGCAATTTGGGTTGTAAAAATTGATTTGTTTAGCATTTGATGTTAGATTTGTTTAGCATTTGATGCTAGATTTATATTTTGAAAATAAATTAATGTAATAATTTCAACATTGGGCATTATTTTTATTTTTTTTAAATTCATTAAACAGCGAGCGGGTCAAAATACGGGCCAAACGGGCACAAAGACGCGTGGCGTCGCAAAAAGTAGCATCTTTATTTGTCAGACCATCTTTAAATGATTCTGGTGAGCGACATTTTGTTCGATTTTTTAAAAATATATTTAATAAAACAAAACATATAACATCCAATGACATAACAAAACAATCATATTAAGCATAAGACTTGTCTAACTCCGTCCGACGGGCGGGATAGTGTGGGGGGGGGGGGGGGGGGGGGCGGGGGGGGGGGGGTAAACCGAGTAAAAACGCACCAGAATTCGAAATTTCGGCCATTTCTTGTGTGTAGATAGCTTTTTGTACATGGTGTATCTACCGAACCGGTTGTACGAATTAAGTGAAAATTCACAATTACATTTCTAATTATCTGTTCTTCAATATTATCATGACATTTCTGAACATAGAATGAAAAAAGGCCTCTTAAAGTGCACAAGATAGTCTTTAAATCCAGGCAATTTGGGTTGTAAAAATTGATTTGTTTAGCATTTGATGTTAGATTTGTTTAGCATTTGATGCTAGATTTATATTTTGAAAATAAATTAATGTAATAATTTCAACATTGGGCATTATTTTTATTTTTTTTAAATTCATTAAACAGCGAGCGGGTCAAAATACGGGCCAAACGGGCACAAAGACGCGTGGCGTCGCAAAAAGTAGCATCTTTATTTGTCAGACCATCTTTAAATGATTCTGGTGAGCGACATTTTGTTCGATTTTTTAAAAATATATTTAATAAAACAAAACATATAACATCCAATGACATAACAAAACAATCATATTAAGCATAAGACTTGTCTAACTCCGTCCGACGGGCGGGATAGTGTGGGGGGGGGGGGGGGGGGGGCGGGGGGGGGGGGGGGGGGGTAAACCGAGTAAAAACGCACCAGAATTCGAAATTTCGGCCATTTCTTGTGTGTAGATAGCTTTTTGTACATGGTGTATCTACCGAACCGGTTGTACGAATTAAGTGAAAATTCACAATTACATTTCTAATTATCTGTTCTTCAATATTATCATGACATTTCTGAACAAAGAATGAAAAAAGGTCTCTTAAAGTGCACAAGATAGTCTTTAAATCCAGGCAATTTGGGTTGTAAAAATTGATTTGTTTAGCATTTGATGTTAGATTTGTTTAGCATTTGATGCTAGATTTATATTTTGAAAATAAATTAATGTAATAATTTCAACATTGGGCATTATTTTTATTTTTTTTAAATTCATTAAACAGCGAGCGGGTCAAAATACGGGCCAAACGGGCACAAAGACGCGTGGCGTCGCAAATGTTGACAAAAAGTAGCATCTTTATTTGTCAGACCATCTTTAAATGATTCTGGTGAGCGACATTTTGTTCGATTTTTTAAAAATATATTTAATAAAACAAAACATAACATCCAATGACATAACAAAACAATCATATTAAGCATAAGACTTGTCTAACTCCGTCCGACGGGCGGGATAGTGTGGGGGGGGGGGGGGGGTAAACCGAGTAAAAACGCACCAGAATTCGAAATTTCGGCCATTTCTTGTGTGTAGATAGCTTTTTGTACATGGTGTATCTACCGAACCGGTTGTACGAATTAAGTGAAAATTCACAATTACATTTCTAATTATCTGTTCTTCAATATTATCATGACATTTCTGAACATAGAATGAAAAAAGGCCTCTTTAAGGGTGCACACAACTATTAGAGTCACCGTCAAAGCTTCCGGCCATCGCCATCACCCAGCTAGTCCCTAAATATACGGAAAGAATGATTCATATTGACATTATTTGGCATCAAAGATGATTGAATTTGGTCTCTATTTGTTCACTGAATTGTACCTGAAATATTTTGAGTGAAAAAAGTATACATCTAACGTTTTATTTTAAAATATTGGCGGAAGGATACACATTGAACACAACGCGCTACAAGGTGTGATTTCTTGTTCAAAATGACTACGCTGTATAAAGAGGGAAATATTGAAAAATCTAAGAGGGCAACCTAACCTGAATTTTTGACCCAAGTTAGATCTATGGGTGTTAATTACTATTCCAAAATTTTATAAACGTAGTTGCAAGGTAACTTAAGATATCGCCGTTTACCTAAGGCACATTTCCCATAGAAACACACTATAGCGCGTAATAGTTGTGTGCACCCTTAAAGTGCACAAGATAGTCTTTAAATCCAGGCAATTTGGGTTGTAAAAATTGATTTGTTTAGCATTTGATGTTAGATTTGTTTAGCATTTGATGCTAGATTTATATTTTGAAAATAAATTAATGTAATAATTTCAACATTGGGCATTATTTTTATTTTTTTTAAATTCATTAAACAGCGAGCGGGTCAAAATACGGGCCAAACGGGCACAAAGACGCGTGGCGTCGCAAATGTTGACAAAAAGTAGCATCTTTATTTGTCAGACCATCTTTAAATGATTCTGGTGAGCGACATTTTGTTCGATTTTTTAAAAATATATTTAATAAAACAAAACATATAACATCCAATGACATAACAAAACAATCATATTAAGCATAAGACTTGTCTAACTCCGTCCGACGGGCGGGATAGTAGAGGGAAATATTGAAAAATCTAAGAGGGCAACCTAACCTGAATTTTTGACCCAAGTTAGATCTATGGGTGTTAATTACTATTCCAAAATTTTATAAACGTAGTTGCAAGGTAACTTAAGATATCGCCGTTTACCTAAGGCACATTTCCCATAGAAACACACTATAGCGCGTAATAGTTGTGTGCACCCTTGACTTGTCTTATCAACTGATCATGATGATGTCCCGGCCGCGATTTTTTTTGACGGGGGAGATTAGCGACCCCGTCATTTGAAACGACGTTTCTAAGTCGTAACCTTTTCACAAACCCCTAAAATTCGCGGCATTTGCTAATATTAATAACTTGCATTAATCATCTTCTGAAGCGATTTTGTTGTAAAATGTAATTGATATTGTTATAATATGAAGGTAAGAGGACACAGTAAGTTATTTCAGCTATTTGGATGCCATTTAGTAATATACTAAGCTATTTGGATGCTATTTTGTATTATATTATATGATTTAGTAATATACTGAGTCACTGAGTCCACGGCCTCTTTGTTCCGTGTTGCCTTGGTCTCGCAATTAGCCCAATGATTATGGCGAACCCTAGGCTACATCCCCCAGTCATCAATATTACCGTACGGACGCTAAAGCTGTACAAATATCGGAGCCTGCAAGATAGCGACATAAGAGGGCGGCTGAGAGTTACAATATGATTAGCCCAATGATATGGCAACAACCCCTCGACCTTTGCCATGCGACACGAAAACAAGACTAGAAGTGACGTCATGATTATTACTTCTCCGAGATGCGCAGAACTCCGCCATTTTGTACACATTTTAAACCGACAGAAAAATTCTGCGCAAGTACGTGTAAACCAATGGGATTTTTAACTCTGGACGAAAGTGAAAATGAACCGCCGATATTTCAAGATTTACCATACTTTGTTTTAGTTATTTGAAGATGACACTCAATCTTTAGGTTTGGCTTTGATGGTACGTGATCAGAGATCAAGTAGGGAATCTTTTGGCGTAGCACTTTTTGCTACATATTTGTGCATTAGTGTTCAAAAGTGTGTCGTATTTCGTGATGCTACATTGGTTAAATCGAACGCTGCGTGGTGGTATGCACTATGCAGGTTATTACGGGGCTTGGGCTCTACTGTGGGTTGGGTTAAAAAGCACGGGATAACTCAAGCCTACTTTCAACAGTCTTCTATCTCCCCCGTCCAGTTTTTTTTAAATACCTTGTTTTACTAGTAAACATTTGAGAAATTTATTTATTTCGTTTTAATACGGAATAAAGCAAAACTCACTGAATAAATGATTTTAAAAAAAAATTAAAACAATTCTAACTGATTTTTACATGTGAGCCCATACAAATGTTTACTAATAATAGTAATACTAGTAAAAAAAAAATCGCGTCCCGGCCGCGATCTTTATTACCGTAAACAACATTTGATCCTTGACGGAGTAAAGCGCATAGTAATGTACATTGTACAGCAATACTAGTACAGGAAACCCATACGTTGGTGTTTTTTTCTGTTTTTTTTCTTATGCAAAATACCCTATGATGAATAATACCAACTGACGTAGCGAAAACGGTGCCGTTTGCATAAATTACATAAATCATGGTAATCATCGGAATGTGTCGGTGACCGGCGTTGAACGTGTTTAACCAGGTTTAACGTAATATTTGGTCAGCATAGGTTTGAGGGCGTTGTGGATTTACACAGACGACGGTGGCCACGCGAAACCTAAATGTTGAATACGTAAAGAATAAGGTGAATAACACGTAATCGCGAATGTTAATCTTATCATTTTGACAAATTCATCATAATTAGAAGAATTGTCATCGTTAACCGGGCGATGACTGTTAAAAAGAATTCAAAATAGTGCACTCCCGTTGACATTATTGGGTCGTCTGAGAGACGCGTGGCCAGCGTCGTGTCGTCTGCTACAATCACGCCTGATCTGAGCGCCACCAGTTCTATGCTGACCAAATTTTAATTTAAAAGTGGACCCGATCGGCAAGCTCACTGGCACACCCCTGGGTGTGCCACTGAGCTTGCCGATCGGAGGCCACTTTTAAATTATAATTTGGTCGGCATAGAACTGGTGGCGCAATACCGATCAGGCGTGATTGTAGCAGACGACACGACGCTGGCCACGCATCTCGCAGACGCCCCAAATATGTCAATGGGGTTAGGCATGTTCATAAAATTTTGAAAATAAAATTATCTCTTTGAAAATGGAATACATGGAAACATAGTACTTTACAATAAAAAAATGATGGTTCAACCTTGTCTGCAGGCTGAATAATAAAAAAGCCTCATATTGCTGAAAACTGGGCAAGTCATGCACATTTTAAATCATTTTAGGTAAAAAAGGGTTTACTTTCATGATGTCCAGTTGCTTGTGTGGGGTTATTTAGACATCAGTGAATACACCCAGCTTGTTTCATACTTTTCCGCTGGATTTAAAAGAGGTAAACATGAAGTTTTCTACATATTTTTGAAAAAGAAATTCAAAAAAAATGTCACCCTCTATAGTCAATGATATGAACATCCCTATACAACGGGGTGCACTATTTTGAATTATTTTTAACAGTCATCGCCCGGTTAACGATGACAATTCTTCTAATTATGATAAATTTGTCAAAATGATAAGATTAACATTTGCGAATACGTGTTAAATTCATTACGTATTCAACATTTAGGTTTTGCGTGGCCACCGTCGTCTGTGTAAATAAATCCACAGCGCCCTCAAACCTATGCCGACCAAATATTACGTTAAACCAGGTTAAACATTGTTAAATGCGTTAAACGCCGGTCACCGACACATTCCGATGATTACCATCATTTATGTAATATGCAAAAGGGACCGTTTTCGCTACGTGCGTTAGTATAGGACTTTCCTATCCCAAAATTAGTAGTATCCCTGGCAGTGGCGTAGCTAGGATTTTTTCAGGGGGGGGGCAAGATTTAAAAGGTTGCCCCCAATTTTTTCACCAACTCGTGAATTTCACGTAAGTGGGGGGGGGGGGGGGGGGGGGAGGGATTCCCCCCCCCCCCCTGAGGTACGCCACTGATCCCTGGCTCAGTCTCATGCCTATCATGGAGATCCAGGAGGATGCATGTGGAATTGAAAGTGTGTGTGTGCTTTCAAAGGTTGGGGCAATGTACTGAAGTGAGGCATACAAATAAATGGTAGGGTATTCTAGACTAAAGCTTACCCTCCTAGTCTTCTTGATTGTGATGAGCTGTATCTCCAAGCATTTATTGATGGGTTGCCTTTATTCAAGAGAAAAGGCTCACAGTTTTGGCCCATACTAGGCAGAATTGAGGACAAAGACTGTACTTTTTCAACAACACCATTTACAATTGGGCTTTTTTTAGGGTATTCAAATCCAGCAGTGCTAATAATGTTTTACAAGAATTTGTGGATGAGTTGAAATCTATTTTTGAGCAATGGAGTTAAGGTTGTTCCTATGGCTAATTTTTTAGCTTGATCGGAGGTACGGTTTTCTAGATTTATTTTGTCAAAAAAACATGTTATGTCATTTTGAATTCAAGAATATGAGCTGTGTACAAAGGGACATTCAGGTTATGTGACCAAATGGGATTTTACACTGAACACCGTGTCCGTGTGACATTTCCTTGTGTTGATGCAAATTGTAGAACTGATCAGAGCTTTGGGAACCAAGAAAATGAGGAGCACCACAATGACACCAGTTGTTTGAGTTTGATTCAAGTTGATATAGGTATGGTTTCACAATTCCCTTTGGATTATATGCATCTCATAATAATGCATCTCATAATAATGAAATAACACAGATTTTTTACCTACTTCGCAGATCAAATGGCTGAACCGTCTGGGGGGGGGGGGGGGGGGACAATCAGAGCAGCAGGTAGTTGTGAGGATAATGGCTGAACTGATGACAGACAACTTCGCCAGACTGTGTAATTGGAAGGGCAGGGGAGCCAAAACTGGCTTGGCCAGTTCACAAGTGGTAATGTTGTTTGCCGTGAGTAATATCAGTGTTGGTTATTTTTCTGTTATGCAGGGATCAGTAACTTACTTATAATCCGTGTTGTAGTACTCGAGTCCAGACTCGGTCTCGAGTCCCCCTGAAGGACTTGAACTCGGAGGAGGAGGGCTCAAACACTGAGAAGTGAGAACTTATGAATTTTACCTCAGTCCAAAGGCCAGTAAATATTGGCATAGTTTATAAGTATTTAAAATGTGGTCATCCTTATCTTCAGTTCTTGAGAAATATTGTCATCAAACATAATAAATACCTCTGACTGTTGAAAATATAAGAAGCCGAAAAACATGTTTATCATAGAGATCCAATAACTATAATGTAAAGAGACTTAAAATAGTGTGCAAAAATGAAAATATACAATTAAGGATATTTTTACGAGGAACATGTTCTTTGTCTGTGTTTTCAACAAAAATGATCTTTCATTAGCAATTTTTAGCTTCAAAGAGAAGATCTTCTCAACTCTTACTCCACAGAGTAGAATTAGGGATGAAACCTTTAATGAAATGAAATGGCAGGTCAATTTGTAATCTGTTAGATTATCACAACTTAACTTTGTTATTAAGTTTGACATTTTTCAATGTATAAAACACTTTTTTCAATTGCTGACCACATATATCCGAGCATCAAAATCCTCACTACACCGTTGATTCAAAATGGTATCCAAATGTGTCCATGAATATAAAACAGGGGTAAAAAGTAGTATGTTTGCGTGGCCTGTAGAGAGCAAAATATATGATATGAAATATTATCAGAACTTAAAATATATGAGGACTCGGTCCCCAACTTGGTATTGGACTCAGACAGTAAGAATTGGGACTCGAGAAACAAGTACTTAGGGTGCACTCGGCTACAACACTGGTGATAATTGTTAGTGAAGCCTGCATTGTCTCTTTCTTGTTACTTCTGACCATGCTTTATGACAAATATTTGTTTATTTATGACAAATATTTGTTTATTTATCTTTATAGAAATCCCTAACCCCGGTTTAGGGTTTTAAACCGGGATCACAATTTTCGAGGAAAAAACACCAACTAAATCTCAAGGGAAACCTGCCGGGATTTGATCCGGGGATCCTCTGTTCCACCCACTAAGCCACGGTCCTCAGCTACTCATTCGCGCAGTCTGCGCTTACTATTATAGGCTCCGTTGACTACGTCATCAAAAACCGGCGGCACAGGCACTTGGAGAGGGACTTAAGATTGGCATTATTTAACATTAAGGGGGTAAGGGTTAACATAAAAGATGTATTCTCATTTTGCACATACTTTGAGCATCACAGTTCCTCAGTAGTTTTAATGATTTACTGTCTGTCTTATTTTTTTAGGTGCCTCGAGAAAGGTATGGAAGAGCTCCGACGATACCTCTGCAGGCAACTACATCAAAAGCTGGTTAAAGTATGCAGCAGATAGATCGGGAGGAAGGAAAAACAGAGAGAAAAGGAAAGTCGCTGCCAAACAAGGTAATTATTTTGTTTTTTTTATAAAACAATTGGAACAGAATACTAAATGTGTAAACATTCTATTCCACACCCATGATAAACAAATTTCAAGTTAATTAAAAAGATGTGATATTTCAGAATTAAAAATTTGTCTGTGGTATCATAACAAAATTAAATTAAAAAGTCATATACAATCTGATTAAGAATTGGAGACCACTCCCTGTCCTACTGCATGCTGTATTCTTCCTTCTATTCGGCTTCAAACCTTATATTGATCCTATTCTTGTGAAATTGAAAATAGAACTCATGTTTGAAATATCTGTTTGAAACATGTGGTACACTACCTGATGGTAAATTCTGATTATCTGATCACTTGTACTGAATAAGCATGTTTCTCATCAAGTTGCGATGTTTGGCGATTCCCCATATTTTATCCAACGCAATACAACAATAGATGGTTGAAGAGCTTCCAGATGTAGAGCTAAGAAAGTTGAGCATATCTAGACCTCGAAATGAGGATTCAGATAAGTTGGTGAGACCAGTGCCTCTTTTGTTAGAGTGTCCATTGGACCTGAAAACTATATTCAAATTAATTATACATATCAATTTGATACAGTTATTATTATATTTGTGTTTTACTTTACTCAGCTGACAGTGCAGATGAAAATGCAGAGGCAGACATGGAAAATGCAGAGGCTATGTCTGCGATGAATGATGATGAGACCGATCAATCCAATGGAAGCCTTCCGCCCCTAAACTGAATATTCAAAGCGGATAGGTGAATGAAGGTGGATCAAGAAAGTATCCATATTTTTGAGGCACCCAAGTAGAACATAATGTTGTGCACAAAGGTGGCTAATATTATTGCTGCATGCTTGCAGAACAATTGTGGTAACCTCGCACAAGTCAGCATCATCACCATTATTCACATTGGTTCAGTGAAACATTGTGCTGTTCTAAAGAGACTAGTTACATTAGTCCTGATGAAGTCAGACATCTGATAAAATGTTGACTATCTATTTCAGTCTTACAATATACAGTGTACTGTGTTCTTGTTAATGGCGACTAATTTAACAGTTGAGTAGATTATAACAAACCTCGGTTAGTGCTCATCTCTGTACAGGGTGTATCAAAAAAATTAGGACACTTTTTGATGATGGTTTAAATCCTTGTTAAATCACTGAAGCATGACCAATTTTTATTTCAAAGTAAAGTACAACCGATAAAGATAAAATCCTGAAGAGATGAGAAAAATCCATCATTAATTAAGGAAATTGTGACCTATTAGGCAAGGCAATCTATTTTGTAGTATGTACAATGGTCATTCACACAGTAACAGTTAGAGTAACATGAACGCGCACACTATGTATGCCAATATCATGGTAATAAACCATCTACAGTGGGTTCGAGAACTTTTTTGATTTGCACAGAATATGCATGCATCTGATTTGTGGATTATTTAGCCAGTATTGATTTGTGCCAGAATTAAATGGATTACCAAACTAATCTTTGCTATTGACTGATAGTTCTATGTTTATAATTATTGTAACGTATTGAAACGTACACCATGCTATTTACTGGTCTATACATGTAAATTCCATTGTACAATGCATGCATCTGATTTGTGGATTATTTAGCCAGTATTGATTTGTGCCAGAATTAAATGGATTACCAAACTAATCTTTGCTATTGACTGATAGTTCTATGTTTATAATTATTGTAACGTATTGAAACGTACACCATGCTATTTACTGGTCTATACATGTAAATTCCATTGTACAAACCAGTAAATGACATGGTTTACGCAAATTATGCTAGTTTTCTTATTTTTCATCGGATTAATCTCATATTTTCAGGATATCATAATAATTAATTGGGCTTTACATTGAGACTAAATTGATCATGGTCCAGTGATTACAACAAGTATTACACCGCCATGAAAAAGTGTCCTAATTTTTTTGATACACCCTGTATTCAGGCAAAATATAACCTAAGGAAGTTAAGATTCAGAAGCCAAGACAAGAAAATGTTTCATTTTAGTAGGTCTCATAGAGTAATTTGATGTGTGTATTTTATGAAAGTGTTATTACAACTGCCCACTGGTTTGACTGCTAGACTAAAAAGGAGGTGAAGAGCCACAAGGGTAGATATCTCCACAGTGGAGCGATATCAGTTTTGACTTAATACAGAGATGATTTAAACCACATTGAATGATTTGATGAAACAATTTTCATCCGTTATTGTTTGTATCCTGAAGTACATCATTGAACTAATATGCAAACATTTCTGCATAATATGTTGTAATAAAACAAAATCTGTCTGAACCAAGAAGAGAAGGGGTGTTTATTTTTAGACATATTGGAACAAAAGAAAGACAGACGATATGTTTTGCAAATATCTTGCCTTTCGGGAGGTTATCACACATCAAACAATCTCAGCAGTTGCGTTAAAATGCTGTGTGTTCATTGTGGCCAAACAAGATCGATATCAGACAGTGTCAACTGGGAACTTCTCAGAAAATTATTGTTATGAAAACGTGGCAAAACATACATTCTCAACCGTTCATCGGTTGATCACTGTTTGCAAGTTTTCAATATCTTTTTCCATGCCTTTGGTCATGGTTGTAAGGAGGAGACATAATTTTGGGGTTCGCTGCCTCACATAATGTCATCCTCAATTGAAATACAATACAAGTGAAATACAGGTTTTCACCTATTTTAAATACATGTAATAAACATGTTCACCTTAATATTCTATTTATTACACTTAGAAAGCAATGCTGTTTTTAAATATTTATTATTTCTTAAAACCGGGTATACATGTACATCATTTTGGACACCCTGTATTTTTCAATGGCTTATTTTGGTAAAGTTTATTTTACAGGAGATTTTTGTTTATAGCTACAAATGGAGCCAACAAAATTGAATTTGACATGATTGTAAAATGTTGTTTTAACATAAGGGATCGTCCAAAATGCAAAATGTTCCCCATTTTTAAAACATGAGGAGAATTGGGTCCACATCATTTTGTGTACAATTTTTTTAAAATATTTATTCGATTTACTCTTTGTGGTGGTAAACCAATCAGAAAGCAGGAATTTCAAAATCTGCGGAGTGCATTTAACGTGTCTAAAGCAATCTGCGTGTATGCCGTTCAATGCGTGCAATACACGCCTTGTTTTGATGAAATGCTTGCTGCCGGTGTTAGCAGACTTGTTGACATTTTTTTATTTGTTATAACGTAGATCAAAATTATTCTAAAATTGTGAATTTTGATTTGTATAGTGTTGTGTATGAAGTAGGTCAATGTAAAATATGAAAAATGAATGCACTTGAGCTGGTGTTGATTTGCTCACAATGCCACCGTATGTAACATATTTACATTGCATCGTTTAACGCAGGATGTAATATTTTTCCGACAAAAGTCTCAAAGCTCTTCAGTTTTTCAAAACCTAATGCGGAATGCGGGGTTTTTTTAAGGGTTTTTTTTAAATATAAAATATTGAAATCCTTGTAAAAGTGACCTTTTCTATTTAAAATGATGTGATCAATGAAAAATCGGTGTAATTTTAAGATTTTTAAATTTTTAAAATATATATATATATTTTTCCCTTCCAACGCGCATCAATTAACTAACGCGCATCAATTAACTAACGCGCATCAATTAACTAACGCGCATCAATTAACTAACGCGCATCAATTAATTAACGCGCATCAATTAACTAACGCGCATCAATTAACTAACGCGAATCAATTAACTAACGCGCATCAATTAACTAACGCGCGCGGGAGCTTTGAGACAAATGATTTTTTTAATATTATAGCCAATGTGTTTGTTAAGAAAATACTGCCTGGTTTCCATGTTTTCATTCACTGATTTCTGTGTAATCTAACCGTTGGAACATAACAAGTTACATTTTCAGTTAGTGGTGATTGACATTTTATGGAAATATTTTTCAACATTGATTATTATGTTATATGTAAACAGTTACTTGGGTGATGTTATTTTTCATAGCAATTTGATAAATATTTACACACGCTTTAATCTTTTATATCCTGAAATACAGGGTGACTCAGAAAATGTTGAACCCAAAAATCATTAACTTAAAATAAAAAAAATGAAAATAAATAAATATGGCATTCTGTTTTCAACAATTATGTAAACAATTGATTCAGCTTTCTGGAGAACTTGTAAGATCATGTAAATTGGCCTTACCAAACTTAAGATACACTTGATTGTGTGACAGGCGGTGTTTTCTCCCTTTTGTAAAAGTGAAAGAATTGTAACTTGGTTCAGATATGAACTTAATTCTGTTCTAAGTACGGTGAGTTAAGTAATCTTTTCTTTTGATCTGTATTTATTAAATTAACATTTTCAAATGAAGTCAAGGGGACTTACGTTTTTGTTTTCAAAGTCTCTTATAAAATGATAATATTGATTTACATAATAAATGAATATTGATGAGATACTGTGCAGAAATGGTTTCAAACAAACAGGTACTTGTTCTGCTTATGTATCATGAAACCATTTTTTTTGCACTTCACTTACACTACAAAACAACACTTCCCTCAAAATTACACGTATTTTAAGTTTTGTGTGGCCTATTTTTATGATCTAAAATGTTTCAGAAAGTGAAATGTTTGGTGCACATAGCTGGTGAACGAGTTATGCAATATTTTGTTATTTTAATGGTAAAAAAATATATTGAATTTTTTGATTTTTGGGTTCAACATTTTCTGGGTCACCCTGTATGCTTCACTGGACCTGTTGCCCCATCCTCCCCTATTAAACCCTAATACATTTAACCCTAATAACCATTTTAGTCGCACCGTTTTGGGCAGGAACAGGTTGTAGCTAGGTTCTTTCGTGTGTATTGTAACTATATTACAGATTATTCATGATACCAATAAAACAGAAGATTTCAAATAAATTGTTACCAATGAATTTGTGTGTTTTATCTACAGTGTTATGTGTTCTTTCAAAGGTTGGGCAAACGCTAAAGTAACGTACATTAGTTTACAAGACAAAATCCGGCAAAACGTTGGCCCAACAGACAAATATATTGCACTAACGTTGTGCCAATGTTGTTTAACATTGAAACGTTAGGGCAATGTTGGACCAACGTTGGCTGAATACATAAATCTACATGGCATTAACGTAGTGCCAACGCTGCTGTTGAAATGTTGGGCCAACGTTGAGCCAACGTAGTGCCAACGCTGTTGTTGAGACGTTGGGCCAATGTAGTGCCAACGCTGTTGTTTATACGTTGGGCTAACATTGGGCCAACGTTGTGCCAACGCTGTTGTTGAAATGTTGGACCAACGTTGAGCCAACGTTGTGCCAACGCTGTTGTTGAAACGTTGGGCCAAAGTTGGGCCAACATTGTGCCAACGTCAAACAACTGATGTTGAGCCAACGTTGTTTAGCCGGACAAAATTACGTTGGCCCAATGTCATATTTTGACGTTGCCCCAACGTAAGTGATTACGTTGTCCCAACCTTGGCCCTACGTTGTATTGCTATCTGGGTCTCCTGTCATGAGCACAAACGGTGACCTATACTAGGAGAAAGAGCATCAAAATTCAAATATAAATTAATCGATTCCATACACAGGACACAACTTTTGAATGTATATTTTAAATAACATTAACTAAACACACAACTCTGAATTTATGTTAGAATTTGCTTGACATGTCATACTTTGAGAGTAAAACCCATGCCAAACGAGTTTTTCATGATAATGGGAAACTTGCCAAACCGCCCCCCCCCCCCCCCCCCCCCAACCTTCCTCCTAACCATACGCGTTTAGTGAAGGATAACCGTGTTCGAGTGGGTGCTCATTGAAAAAACACCGGCCATTTTTCCAATTGGCTGCCAAAATCATTTTGCCCTTCTCGGACAAGTGAGTCGCATCATACAGATACAGGGAGCGGTCGGATGGCCTAATAATGCGCGAATGAATGATGAAGTGAACGTTGGGCAAACAAAAACAAGCGCGGTGCACGCCCCTATTGACAATATTTGTGGTACGCGTGCCAGCATTTATGGATAACCCATTCACATAAAAAACTCTAAATAAAATGTCTGACCAGATAACCTGAGTCTCTGGTAGAAGTTCTCTGACCATGCGTAAAACAGCCACGATCTGCAAGATTAGCTGTGATGTATTGTAATTGGGCTTAAAAATGTTATTGGTACCAAAGTGAAAAATAATTGTGTCGGAAAGCGACGTTTTTACAAGGCAAAATTCAACAGACGTCGGAGGTCCTCAACCTTTGCTCCCCAAGTCCTCGTCTGCGAACCACCTTTGATCTGGATTAATTGAAACACCATTGAAATCTTTGAGAAAAATCAACCACATCTTCAAATCTGCCTTTACACCAACTGTCAACCTAATCATTTCTACACGCCACAAGTTAAGTCAATTAAGCGCCGAAGAAATGCCCGACCAGGTGAAACAGCTTTGCAAATAAATGATAAAGAACCTAACAAAAATTGTAATTCACGCAACGACAGTTTGTCAGAATTTAACGCTTTGACAACCTAGGCAGTGATGTTTATTAATCTATCCTTTGGAACTGCGACTACTTGATTCACTGAATCAATCTCCAACCCAAGATAAACAATATTTGTAGATGGACCTACTGTCTTCTCCGAAGCCAAGGGCATGCCAAAATCGCGACAAATCTGTACGAAAAACAGCTCATCAAATTGTCAAAAGAATGTGGAAACGCCTAGGGACCATGCAAAAATGAAATCACTGTGTACTCCCTGACTGAACTGGCATACCACCACTAATATTAGAATTATCAGTGAAGTTACGCTGGGGAGTTGAAGACACGAGCATCGTCCACAATTCACCATCAATAATTGACCAAGACCTATGCGGCGTGCGTTGTTGATGCAAGCGGAAATTTAAGTCATAAGACTTCCAACCGAATCCATGAAACCTAGAGGCAGCTGTACGAATTAGGCTTGCATACTTCAATAATTCTTGAATACGCTGAGGATGTGCTTTAAGAAAAACAGATGAAAAAACCAAAAAGGCATCCGTCCAAGATTGGATGTTGTTGATTACCCGTTTTTGCCTGTTATCCGCCCACACGATATTCCCCCCCCCCCCCCCGCATTTACAGACAGAGACATTTCATTATTACTATCCCTACCGAAACTACCTGAACGATCAGTAAGAAGGGTACCGAATTCAATGAATTCACTGTTAATAATTTTGCTAATCAATGATTGCGACAAATTATCGCCAAGGGGACTGCAAATTGAAGTGAGAGGTGAATAAAATGAATGTGGAGAGTTAGCAACAAATAATGTTGTATCCAATGACGATATATTCTCACCCACGGCTACACTATGAAGTAATCCAGCGGATGTCGTAGCACTGGAAGCCACACCAACACCAGATGCACTCGGTACGCCGGCTGCCGAATTTTGCTGCACAAAGTTAGCACCGTGCTGTTGATGCCGAAATGGACCGGGCTGTTCATGCACAGAATCGACGGGACGATTTACGGCACTTCCGGGTTGATTGTTATTGTTTTGTATCGAACCAAAGCCGGGCTGTTGATGAACAGATTCGACGGGGCGATCTACTGTTACGAGAAGATTGTTATTATTGTTCTGTATTGAACCCACTTGGCCGGGCTGTTGACGAACAGTTTCGACGAGGCGATTTACGGCACCTGCGGCCGGAAGATTGTTAGTATTGTTCTGTATCGAACCCACTTGACGTTCCACTGGAACCGGATCTAATCCTGCGGTAGCCCGCATCAAAGCATAGCCAGATAACTCCTGGGATCGAACATCTACCTGGGCACTCAAACCTGCTACATTTACAGATTCACTTGCAACAACTCTTTGTCCATGTTGTACGCCATTGGCGACCGATAAAGGCCGTGAATTATCAGCTTGTTGTTGTTCACTGGTCGTGTTACCGTGGTTACTTGCTGCTGTTACCGGTTGTGTAACCCTCCCTACCAGATTCCTCATAGCGCTACATGTAATCTGAGCGCGAGCCTGACGAGGTTCTCTCGAAGCAACAGTTAGACGGGCGGTAGAAGCAGATCGTTTTGTGCCCCTTTTTCTACCCATGCTAAGCGTGTTTAACTTTACAAATCTGTGATTACAAGAATACCTACAGTATTGTAATATTTCAGTTTCAGCTGAACAGTAGGCTACTGTTACACTCAAGCACAAAGGTTTTTCAGATGATGATATGCAGATCGAATAAACAACCCGAATCCACGGCAAAATAATAATAATAATAACAGGTCCTCCAAAGGAATATTAGATGCAGAAGAACAGCAAATAACAGTGATTTTGCGCCCTACAAACATAGGCATAAACTTGATTTGAAGAACCACAGCAAATACGGCGCCGAAAATGTATGAAGAAAACAAAAGACGAATGGCGCGAAAATTTAAATTTAAATTAATCAGTCTTTACTGGAAGAAACGATGACCTTCCACGATGGAAGATTGGAGACATTATGATGAAAAAAGGGGACCAAATAAACACCGCGAAAAATAAAATGAACATATCACTCCGCCAATGACACAACGTGATGGCGCGACAGAAAAAGGGAACAGCCAAATAAATGGAATAGCCAAAGAGAAATGGGCGCGACGTGAGCGAGACAGGAGCATAAAACTGGCAACTGTAGGTGGTAAACTCGATTTGTTTAGACTGGGCTAAACCAATCGTTATTATGGAACACTCTCCCAATGGACATACGCCAGGCAGGTTCAGTTCAGGAGTACAAGTCGCGACTTAAGACCTACTTATTTAACTTGGAAATCTAAATGCTGTGTACTTGTTCATGATCTTTCATTTCATAATGCATTTTAATGCCATACACTGTATTTCATATCTCATGTTTTTTTGTTTAAAATATGCATATGACTGTGTGTATGTAGATTTTTGTAGATTTAAGATCACTGTTGTATTTTTGCTTTAATCTTTTATTCATTTGCTGTACAGCGCTTTGAGTTTAGATCTCACTAAAGTAAAGCACTCTATAAATGTGTGTTATTATTATTATTATTATTAGCTCGGGTGTGCGGACCGGCAGGTACTAAGTACAGCCCTGAATATCCTCCCAACCCTCTACTGCTGCTAAAATACTGATCTACGTATTACTAACATGTTATCAGACATAAGCAGGCAAGATGTGACGATCAAGAACCGCATTGTATAATCTTTATGATAATCTTATATAACATATGTTTTCTTATTTACCAGATAACCCTGCCGTAGTAACAAAGTTCACTGTTAATTTGATAGCTAAAGACTATCCAAAAGGATATGATGAGTGTCTTGTAGTACAGTTACACCGGCCTATCCACGCCAATGTAAGTATAGTACCCTAAATACAGCTTCTGCCTTAATCAAAACAAGTTGGTCACTTTGAGATGTAACCCATCCCACCCCTATGCTGGTTCCATCTGTACCCTGGATCCCCACGCCAACTCATCTATTCCATCTGCACCCTGGATCCCCATGCCAACTCATCCATTCCATCTGCACCCTGGATCCCCACACCAACTCATCCATTCCATCTGCACCCTGATCCCCACGCCAACTCATCCATTCCATCTGCACCCTGGATCCCCACGCCAACACATCCATTCCATCTGCACCCTGATCCCCACGCCAACTCATCCATTCGATATGCACCCTGATCCCCATGCCAACTCATCCATTCCATCTGCACCAGTGATCCCCACGCCAACTCATCCATTCCATCTGCACCCTGGATCCCCACGCCAACTCATCCATTCCATCTGTACCCTGGATACCCACGCCAATCCATTCCATCTGCACCCTGATCCCCATGCCAACTCATCCATTCCATCTGTACCCTGTATCCCCACACCAACTCATCCATTCCATCTGCACCCTGATCCTCACGCCAACTCATCCATTCCATCTGCACCCTGGATCCCCGGCCCACGCCAACACACCCCTTCCATCTGCACCCTGATCCCCACGCTAACTCGTCCATTCCATCTGTACCCTGGATCCTCACGCCAACTCATCCATTCAATCTGCACCCTGGATCCCCACACCAACTCATCCATTCCATCTGTACCCTGGATCCCCACACCAACTCATCCATTCCATCTGTACCCTGGATCCCCACGCTAACTCGTCCATTCCATCTGCACCCTGGATCCCCATGCCAACTCATCCATTCAATCTGCACCCTGGATCCCCACGCCAACTCATCCATTCCATCTGCACCCTGGATCCCCACGCCAACTCATCCATAGGTGTAGGTATATGCTTCTACATCCCAACTGATAATCGACTCTACACCACATCATGTTCGCTCTGTTATTACATACGGCAAATAACAAACAACACAAGGTGTAGTTGAGGTGACACATCCACGGGTAGCATTAAGGCCCAAACGTCCATTAAGGTGCGATATTACATTTAGCTGCATTAGAAACCTAATAGCCACCAATAGCCTCAGCTATTGCGGATACTAGCTAATGGTACTTGTAGCTGATATTGGATGATATTAGGTAATATAAAGGGAGATATTAGATATTAGCTATAGGTAATAAGATATTAGCTACTACAATTCACCCGTTAATGCCGTAGCTATTATCAGCTATAGCTAGCTAATATGGTATATTAGTATATAGTACTCAAATACAGCTAATATCAGCTATTATATATTAGCTATAGCTATAAGATATTAGCTATTACAATGTGCTTATTGTATTAGCTAATATCAGCTACAAACCTACCTATAGCTGATATTAGCTATTACAACATTCTATTATAACAATCATATAAGCTATTGCTATCTAATATAAGCTGATATCGGCTAACTAGAGCACTAGCTAATATAAGCTACTACCCGCTAATGCGATATGATAGTTCGATTTCTTCTTTATTGTAAACATAGATATACCAGCTATTAGCTATTACAACAATCTAATATACGATATTGGAAGCTAATATAAGCTATTGGTAGCTAATATCAGCTATTGATAGCTAATATCGGGCTATGCGCTAATGTAGTTAGATTTTTATTTTATTATAAACCTAGCTATAGCTGATATAAGCTATTACAACAATCTATTATAAGCTACGGGTAGCTAATATAAGCTATTGGTAGCCAATATAAGCTATCGATACCTAATATTGGCTAATAGGATAATGGTATATAGATTTTTACTTTATTCTAAATCTAGCTATAGCTGATATTAGCTATTACAACCTTCTATTATAACAATCATATAAGCTATTGCTATCTAACATAAGCTGATATCGGCTTAATAGAGCGCTAGCTATAGCTAATATCCGCTAATGCGATATGATAGTTCGATTTCTTCTTTATTGTAAACATAGATATACCAGCTATTAGCTATTACAACAATCTAATATACGCTATTGGAAGCTAATATAAGCTATTGGTAGCTAATATAAGCTATTGGTAGCTAATATCAGCTATTGATAGCTAATATCGGGTTATGCGCTAATGTAGTTAGATTTTTATTTTATTATAAACCTAGCTATAGCTGATATAAGCTATTACAACAATCTATTATAAGCTACGGGTAGCTAGTATAAGCTATTGGGAGCCAATATAAGCTATCGATACCTAATAATTGGCTAATAGGATAATGGTATATAGATTTTTACTTTATTCTAAATCTAGCTATAGCTGATATTAGCTATTACAACCTTCTATTATAACAATCATATAAGCTATTGCTATCTAACATAAGCTGATATCGGCTTAATAGAGCGCTAGCTAGAGCTAATATCCGCTAATGCGATATGGTAGTTCGATTTCTTCTTTATTCTAGACATAGATATACCAGCTATTAGCTATTACAACAATCTAATATACGCTATTGGTAGCTAATATAAGCTATTGGTAGCTAATGTCAGCTATTGATAGCTAATATCGGGTAATGCGCTAATGGTAGTTATATTTTTACTTTATTATAAACCTAGCTATAGCTGATATTAGCTATTACAACAATATATTATAAGATAAAATATTAACTTGATCGTTTCCCAAACACATCAAGGGTCGTTCTTAAAAAAAGCCAAAACACCTTTTAAGGTGGTTACATTTATATAACTTGGTGTAGGAAGCCAATGACGTTTAAACCGGTATTAAAAGCATGTTAAGAGTTTAAACATCACATTGTTGGTGTTTTTAACTTGGTGTTAGAAGCCATAGAAATTTAAACCCTTATCGATCCCGTAACACACGATTGGTCGTTCTTTAAAACGTGTAGGTGTAGGAAGCCAATAAAAGTTAAAATTCTTATTATGCATGATAACACTTTCCACGCGGCCATAATTTACAATAATTATTATCCACAACAGAATTTTCGGAAACCTCTCGTAAAAGTTTTCAATGTAGAAAAAAATATAAAATAAAGATAGCCCATTATCAGATAGGGGTAGCTGATATAAGCTAACAGGTTGTGATAGCTGATAGCTCAATAGCTACGTTTTCCAGGGGGAAAATATAAAATAAAGATAGCCCATTAGCAGATAGGGTAGCTAATATAAACTAACGGGTTGTGATAGCTGATAGCTCAATAGCTAAGTTTTCGAGGGAAAAGATATAAAATAAAGATAGCCCATTAGCAGATAGGGGTAGCTAATATAAGCTAACGGGTTGTAATAGCTGATAGCTCAATAGCTAAGTTTTCGAGGGAAAAAATATAAAATAAAGATAGCCCATTAGCAGATACGGGTAGCTAATATAAGCTAATGGGTTGTGATAGCTGATAGCTCAATAGCTAAGTTTTCGAGGGAAAAAATATAAAATAAGATAGCCCATTAGCAGATAGGGGTAGCTAATATAAGCTAACGAGTTGTAATAGCTGATAGCTCAATAGCTAAGTTTTCGAGGGAAAAATATAAAACCAAGATAGCCCATTAGCAGATAGGGGTAGCTAATATAAGCTAACGGGTTGTGATAGCTGATAGCTCATTAGCTAAGTTTTCCAGGGGAAAAATATAAAATAAAGATAGCCCATTAGCAGATAGGGGTAGCTAATATAAGCTAACGGGTTGTGATAGCTGATAGCTCAATAGCTAACTTTTCCAGGGAAAAAAATATAAAATCAAGATAGCCCATTAGCAGATAGGGGTAGCTAATATAAGCTAACGGGTTGTGATAGCTGATAGCTCAATAGCTACGTTTTTGAGGGGGAAAAATAAAGATAGCCCATTAGCAGATAGGGGTAGCTGATATAAGTTAACGGGTTGTGATAGCTGATAGCTCAATAGCTACGTTTGGAGGGGAAAAAATAAAATCAAGATAGCCCATTAGCAGATAGGGGTAGCTAATATAAGCTAACGGGTTGTGATAGCTGATAGCTCAATAGCTACGTTTTCCAGGGGAAAAAATATAAAATCAAGATAGCCCATTAGCAGATAGGGGTAGCTAATATAAGCTAACGGGTTGTGATAGCTGATAGCTCAATAGCTACGTTTTCCAGGGGAAATAAAATAAAATCAAGATAGCCCATTAGCAGATAGGGGTAGCTAATATAAGCTAACGCGTTGTGATAGCTGATAGCTTAATAGCTACGATTTCCAGGGAAAAAATAAAAATAAAATCAAGATAGCCCATTAGCAGATAGGGGTAGCTAATATAAGCTAACGGGTTGTGATAACTGATAGCTCAATAGCTACGTTTTCCAGGGAAAAAAATATAAAATCAAGATAGCCCATTAGCAGATAGGGGTAGCTAATATAAGCTAACGGGTTGTGATAGCTGATAGCTCAATAGCTACGTTTTCCAGGGGAAAAAATATACAATCAAGATAGCCCATTAGCAGATAGGGGTAGCTAATATAAGCTAACGGGTTGTGATAGCTGATAGCTCAATAGCTACGTTTTCCAGGGAAAAAAAATATAAAACCAAGATAGCCCATTAGCAGATAGGGGTAGCTAATATAAGCTAACGGTTGTGATAGCTGATAGCTCAATAGCTACGTTTTCCAGGGGAAAAAATATACAATCAAGATAGCCCATTAGCAGATAGGGGTAGCTAATATAAGCTAACGCGTTGTGATAGCTCAATAGCTACGATTTCGAGGGAAAAAATATAAAATAAAGATAGCCCATTAGCAGATAGGGGTAGCTAATATAAGCTAACGGGTTGCGATAGCTGATAGCTCAATAGCTACGTTTTCCAGGGGAAAAAATATAAAATAAAGATAGCTCATTAGCAGATAGGGGGTAGCTAATATAAGCTAACGAGTTGTGATAGCTGATAGCTCAATAGCTACGTTTTCCAGGGGAAAAAAATATAAAATCAAGATAGCCCATTAGCAGATAGGGGTAGCTAATATAAGCTAAACATTACTTTTGTTAGGGGTACCCCTTTAGCTGATAGCGATAGCTAATATACGATCCCTATATAATACATGTATAATAGTAACAAAAATCTCGTTACATTTAGCAAAAAAGGGCTACTGTTAGAATATATAATAATCACATAAATAGCTCCTAATAGCCAAGGCCCTTAAAAAAACCTGTAATACCGCACCTAACTCCAAACGTCGGGGTCTTTTTTCACCCCTGAGCATGCAAAGAATCAAAAAATGAGGTGAACAATATTTTGCCATATATATAGTGACCGTAGGCTACACATCCAAAAGTTGGGGTCTGATTTCACCCCAGAGCTTTTAAGAAGTCTCAATATGGTGAAAAATGTGTAAAATTTTCATTTAGAGGTGTCATTCGGCATTGGCCGAATTTATTGGGATTATTTTCCGTCATTTCATGGATATGCATGACTTTTATGCCAGCAAATCATTGTGATGACATTATTTACAGATAACAAACACAGGATACAAAATTGACGGTATTGCTCATCGGCTACATCGAGTTTTATTAACCTTTACTGAGCACCCAAATTGGCACTCTTTATCAATTCCAACTATGCACCACATGTAGATTCACTACAAATTTATACTGGTAATTTTAATTACATCATTCATTTATAGAATTAAAATTAACATAGTTTTCATTTATCAAAAGTCTATGCGACAACATGTGGATTCACTACAATTTATACTGGTAATTTTAATTACCTCATTCATTTGTAGAATTACATTTGTAGAATTACAAATATGCCATCACATGTTATTCACTACAATTTATACTGGTAATTTTAATTACCTCATTCATTTGTAGAATTACATTTAACATAGTTTCAATTTATTCAGGATATTTCAGTACATGTAGTAGTACCTTAATAATACATTGGATATTACATTTATCATACATGTAGTTAGATTGAACTGATCGTCCATTTGACGATGCTTATTTGCATAATAAAATATTAATATGTCATGGAAATATAATTGTTTAAATTGATAACAGACATGTTCGCTTCATCAACAACCCATCAATTTTTTGGAAAAGTTAATTACCTAAACCTAATGTATAAACACCTAAGAGAGATATGCTCATAAGATGACACATGATGGTTGAACTAATGAATTGACTAAGGACCATTATTATATTAGATGAGCCATAGATACATTTTTTCAGCAAATGATTCCAGGGATCTGTAGATTACCAATCCCTACCCTTAGAGAGATGCTCAGAGTGATAACATTATGCTAAAACACATTGTATATTGGAACCTCAAATTTATGATATTCAACATATGATAGGATTCTGTGAAACTACCTGAAATCCCTACCCCTAGGAGATGCCCTGGAAGATAACATATGTAAATATTTTAATGTCCTATCTGTCTAATGTGCATAATTAATTGTATCAATTTAATTAATTAATGGCAATAATAGAGTGAGCACATAAATTGCCGACTCTAAATATACACCATTCAAGTTTTCATATGAACACTTGCCCAAACAAACGCCCCTCCCCCTCCTCCCCCCCCCCCCCCTTGAGTGTTGGAGCAATTTTTTTTAAAAATTTTTTTTATTTTTTATTTTTATTTATCTTTTATTGTTTATTACTATGAAATACCCCCTATTTGACGGCGTTTCACAGACAATTTTGCTAATTTGACCCCCTTTTTCGCACAAAAACGCGGACCTTTTGACTGAAAATAACCCCCCTTTTTCACCATTTCAAGGACACTTTCTATATAGCAGGCGCGGAGCGAAGGGGGGGGGGGGGGGGGGGGAGGCGCTATGGGGGCGCCCGCCCCCATAAAAAAACCTGTTAAAAAAAAGAAAAGGAGAGTGAGAAAGAGAGAGAGAGGGTAAGGGGAGGTAGGGGAGGGAGAGAGGTGAAGTGGAGGGAACAGGGGTGCTAAAAGTTATATCTTTCTCAGGAGCAGTGGTTCTCAGGTTCAAGATTTCCTCAATAAAGCCCGGGACAAAGCAGTAATATAAACAAAATCTGAGTCAACACTATGGTTTACAAAGGGTCCTTTATAATACTCGCTGGCATAGATATTGAACTGGGGGAAAACGGGTAGCAAGAAAGGAATGTTGGGGAAATGCGCGCGAAGCCCGCCAACATTTTGGCTTTTATTTTTAAAAAAATGCCTGAAATGAGCTTAATTAGACATTTCAGACCAATTTTAAGCTAATTTTGATAATAAAACTCACTTTTATTATTGTTTGGGGGACAAAATGGGGTGGGATTGAGCTGACTGGGTTGGGGGTTGTGTTTATAATTATTGTATTTGCGATTTGTGTTTGTTTGTTTATTTTGTCACATGCATCTCCTCTCTCATAACTTCCTCAATTTTGCATAGCCCTACGCAATTTCAATTTGGCCTTCTCTTTAATTTCCTATTTTTGTCCTTATAGCAAAAATATCATTTCCTCATATCTGAGATGTAGGTCAGTTCATGGTCAGTTGCAGTTAGTGCCACCACTCAGCCATACATGTAGTGTTACGTATAGCTTTTCCTATTGGTGTTTATGATTCCATTTCCTCAAACTATATTACAATATATGCGCTATATTTTTCAGTGCGCTTGGCGCACTGTATGAAACCATATGGTCATAATGAAACAAACCTGTAGTGGTACATGTTCATTACGCTCGTTGCAGAGATCAACTTAGCAAGGTCACATAATGGATCAGTGCCTGCATTTGGAACCTTGTAAAAAGAATAGTGTGAGGTCAGGCCAGCCAAATGTTGAGTAAGCTTTGTTTTAGTTGGTTCCCCCGATGAGTCAATTCTTGTAACACATACACTCTGTCAGCCAATCACAGCAGTTTACATAACAGGTTTTGGTAAAATTTAAGGGGTTTAGTGCAACAAGGGTCCATCTGCAACAGCTGCCAGATGTTATCATGTGTGGTAGTCTATAATAGCATACCCCTTGATACAAACAAAAAGTAACACATGTCAGCTATAGCAGATAGGACATTTTGCATTGCACTTACATCTCAGTTGTGTGAATTTGCAATATCTATAATAGCTGCCAAATGTTATATATTAGAGATACTTTAAGTTGTGCCCTTGTGAAAACACAATCTCACAAATGGCACCTATTGCAGATAGGGCTTTGTTACTCTAAACCATCGAAATGGCTCCAAATATCCTAATTCTCGGTGGGCTGTCTATTACTGTGTTTATTTGGTTGTGTTGACAAATGATCGTCCCCTGTTGAATTGACCCATTGAGCCCATGGATATACCTTCAGTTCAACCATCATGACCATGGTTCAACTTGAACTATATTAGTCTAGAGGTATTTTAAAACTGGAATCTAGTTCAAGTTCAAGGTAATTGTTGAGTGAATATAATTGCCTAACTTTTGAGTAACTAGAATTGTTCAACTGTTGGTGAAAACATGTTATCCAACGCTGTTGGGCAAATTTTACTTAACAGTTGAGCGGTTGCATACTTGAACAACGTTGTGTAAAATGTTGAGTAAATATTTAAGCAACCTTTTTGCAGCGCGCAGGACCACAATTAGATTTATTCTGTCTTGGCATCCAAAACGGAATACACTGACAAATAGTTTAAAATTGCTATCCTTGTTTGAAATATATTTGTTTATGAATATCATTTCAACGGTGTTATAGCGACGTCACACTAGCGATGAATATTGAATAGTCGATTTGTATAGCAAAAAAAACCACACGACATGGACATACACTGAATAGTTCATGTCATGTGATCTATTTTGCACCAAAAGAATCACATAAATATGTTTATGTATTATATAATATTATGGACTATTTATACCTTCATACCCAGATAGCAAGACTACGTTTGGCAAATGTTCACAGTAAAAACACCATTGATAAGAGATGTCAGATATCATGTATAAGCTTATAGTTTAATAGGATGTTTAAATAAATTACAGATTCACTACCGAACGGGAATAGTGTATGTAGCTCTGCTGCATCGCCTAGAATTCCCATTACAAGTTACCGGTTCACTACCGGGAGGAAGTGATGTATGTAGCTCTGCTGCATCGCCCAGAATTCACATTATTTTGCCTACCGCGTGTTGCTATACAAAAATGCTCAATATATAATAAAAACTTGACACAAATAAAATACCCAACATATGGCTATATTTGATAAATTAAGCAACAGTTGCTATACAAAAATGCTCAATATATAATGAAAACAATTCACAAATTAAGCAACAGTCACAAAATGCCCAACAAATGGTTAATTAATAATACCCAACTGTTGTGTAATTAAAATTGTGCAACTGCTGAGTAACTGGAATTGTTCAACTGTTGGTGTTGGGTAAATTTTACGCAACTGTTAAGCGGTTGCATACTTCAACAACGTTGTGTAAAATGTTGAGTACATATTTAAGCAACCTTTTTGCAGTGTAACAATACTGGAAGTTTTTATTTCGCATCAATATTTTAGATATGGGTTGAATTTTATTTTAAACTTGATTTTTCTGGACCAATCTAGACAAACTTTTCCGCTATGGGCACCTAAACAGCGCCCTCACCATTTTAAACCGATATTTTTGCTTCCTCAACGATTCCGGCTACGGTATCCTTCCGCAGCCAAGGCTCCCGCGTGTATTCGATTCCCACGATTTTTGACCACATGAGCAATGCTGAGGTTCTATTCTATCGTTTTCATAAAAACTCAGCAAGATTTGCTCCTATTTGCTTCCCCTGGGACGATGATCTAATTGATATAGATACTATTTCTCCGAACCATACACCAAACGCGCAAGAATTTAGTGTAGAAGCAAAACTTGTTTTGAGTTTACATTCTTTTTTCTACATATTTCAAAAGAACAAGTAGGCCTATTTCTAAGTTAAACTGCCAAAGCATACCTCTGTGCGATCTGTGGTTTTCAAATAAGAGCATTTTTCTGAAAAATGATGTTGTCCCAGATTTTCATGAATTGTGTATAACAGCAAGAAATCACCCGGTCCGGCACCATCTGGGCTGACTTCGATTTTGGCGAACTATAGTGTGTGCATTAACAATTGTTTCGTGAATAATGTAATAAAAAATAAACATTTGATAAACATTTGATTATAATATTATATACAGACAAAGACCGACACAAATTCTCTAGTTTTCAGTAATGGTAGCGCTAAAAAGAGGTGTTTGGGTTTAAAAGGGACTGTTTGAGAGCTATTTCATGTGATGATACATGGAGGTGAACACCCGCTGCACTTCTTCAAACCGTGGCATGTGAATCTCCTTTTGTCGTCTGTCGAAGATTCTAACACCAAGTGGTCGCCTTCTACGCACGTCTGCTCGACACACTCTATGGGAAGCTTCCCCGGCATCAACATTTCTCACCAGGCATGTCAGGTCAAGTCTGCGGTTCTGTAAGATGTACACAGCTTTTGGAGGCGTATTGTTTACCTTCTTGTGTCCAGGATTACCGCAGATGACACCGGTGGTAACCATCCTTGTTCCTACAATTGTTTTACACCCATCACGAACCAGCAAACATTCGCCATTTCTAAAGCATTTCTGGTAAATATACTGTCGTTTTGACATACTGTAGTTTTGACAGTATCTTCTGCTCATCCGTCAGGCTATCACCGCTAACCATCGCCTCCATTGTTATGCATACAGTACAATGCACCGTTTGATGATTCGTCAAAACTTTAGTGGCCAAGGCTAACATGATTGTGTTAAGATTTGATTTAAAATACTGCATTGTACTTTTATCCTAATAGTCGTAATCTAATAAGAAATTTAATGACAAAATAAAACTGCGAAATTAGAGTGAAAATTAGAGTTTTTCCAAGTAAAAGGTACCGTAATAGGCCCAAAACAACACGTCTTCGAAGGGGGCACACCACTAAATAATTCCCACATTGAAACACACGCATTTCGGCCCTTTTTCAGGACCGTGTTTTTACCCCACGTAACAATACTGGAAGTTTTTATTTCGCATCAATGTTTTAGATATGTGTTGAATTTTATTTTAAACTTGATTTTTCTGGACCAATCTAGACAAACTTTTCCGTTATGGGCCCTAAACAGCGCCCTCACCATTTTAAACCGATATTTTTGCTTCCTCACCGGTTCCGGCAACGATATCCTTCCGCAGCCAAGCTCCCGCGTGTATTCGATTCCCACGATTATTGACCACATTAGTAATGTTGAGGTTCTATTCTTTTTCATAAAAAATCAGCAAGATTTACTCCTATTTGCATCCCATGGGACGATGATCAAATTGATATAGGTACTATTTCTCCGAACCATACACCAAACGCGCAAGGATTTAGTGTAGTCCCCCTTAATCAAGTTTTCATGTGTTTTTGTGAGTAGAAATAACAACAATGGTAATTTTCAATCTTCATCTTGAATGTAAATTAATTGTTTAAAAAAATCTTCAATACTACTTTGTGTCCCTTTATAATAGATTAGTTCCCAGAAAGAAAGAAAAAACTCTCTGGCCTGTGTATGCTCGGCAACACATATTAACTGACCGAATGTTTTTCCAAACTTTTTATAAATATACCTACTTCCTATGTTAACTTAATTTTAATATTTTACATTAATACTAATAACACGGCATTTATAATGCGCCTTTGCCAAAGGATACAAAGCGCAACGACAAAAACGAAAACAATACAAACAAGGAAAGAGCACAAATTAGGAATAGAGGTGTGTTTTCAGAAGGGATTTGAACCCTGTGACTGTAGGAGCACTGTGAATATTTACTGGAATTTTGTTCCATTGAATAGGAGCAGCCACTGAATAAGCCCCGGCACACTTGTTAGTCTTAGGAACCCTATAAGGTTCAGGCCGTGGTCCGATCTTGTGGTAACAGAGCCATCGCGGGGTCTCTTTACACTCATCCATATACCGGGGACAGAGTCCATTCAGTGACTTGTAGACATAGAGCAAAGTTTTGAACTTGATACGGTCCTTAACACGAAGCCAATGAAGTATCCGCAACAGAGGGCTGATAGAGGTACGTCTCGATGTCAGGAAAACAAGGCGAGCACACTTTTTTGGAGCCTTTGTAATCGATCTACATCCTTTTGCGCAATATTGTTAAACAAAATGTTACAATAATCAAGGCGAGATAAAATCATTGCTTTAACTATGTTCGCCGCCGCTTTTACTCACCCGCCAGGAGTTTTGAGCATGTTCAAAAACTCTGGTGGCCGGCAAAGTCCCCTGAACGTGTTCAACGGACGGGAAACGGCCCACCGTGTGTGTCGCCGTCCACACCCATTTTTCACACGGTAAGGGTCCGCCCAGCTCACACGGATACATGTGAGGGGCCCATTACAGACTGTCTCGACACACTAAAAAATCTTAAAAATACGTGGTCAAAATTCAACCACAAAAGGGTCATTTTTAACCCCGCTTACGGAGTCAACTATGCACCGACTAAAAAAGGGTCAAATTTGACCCCGGTGATCTAGTCAAAAACTTCACCCAAATTGTGGTTAAAAATGACTATCCTTGGGGTCAAATGACTATATTTCTCTTTTTCTCTCTGACTATATAAGGGTCAAAAAATGACCATATTCAGGGGTCATTTTGATAACGGTATATCCCGATTAGCAAATGACCCCGGAACGGTGGTTGAAAATGACTATATTTAGGGTCATATATATTTAGGGTCATTCATGACTAGGGTCATTCATGACTATATTTAGGGTCATTTAAATATGACCCTTTTAGGGGTCATTTCAATATGATGCCAAATGACCCCGACAGTGGTTGATTTAACCACGAATAACATATTTCACTGTTCAACAGTTCAAATTTATTAAAACTTGAACGTTTTTGTGAATTAATGTTCTTACTTGCCATTTAATTATGGAATAGTGCATGTTGCAGATCGAATCACTAGATCAAATATATAAATATACAATCCAAAGTGTTAAAAAACCAATATAACCCACCCCCGTGCGCATGTGTGGAATAGTGACACCCATGGGAGTTATTCTTACACCAAGTTTAACACAAGAAATTTAACACCAAGTGTTACATCAGTTATTCCTATGGTGTTGACCTAACACCAACATTAACACCAGGAGCGTAACACCGGCTCAGTGTTGTAGTTTAACACCGGAGTTTTTGCAGTGTAGGGTCAAAAAATGACCATATTCAGGGGTCATTTTGATAACGGTATATCCCGATTAGCAAATGACCCCGGAACGTGGTTGAAAATGACTATATTTAGGGTCATATATATTTAGGGTCTTTAATGACTAGGTCATTCATGACTATATTTAGGGTCATTTAAATATGACCCTTTTAGGGGTCATTTCAATATTATGCCAAATGACCCCGACAGTGGTTGATTTAACCACGAATCGGGTTAAATAAAACTGACCCCGTAAGAGGGTCAATATTTTGACCCCGTCGTTTTTAGTGTGGAAGAACGGGAATTGTTCATGATGAGCTGCAGATCCAGACTTACGCCATTTGCGTTCAGAACGCCGGCGTTCTTTTATGGCTTCATTCACCTGATCACTAAACCAACCAGGATGGTGCAACACAGTCGATTTCCTAGTGATTGGTGGGGCATGATAGTCAAGAACTTTGCGGCAAGAGCTATTATAGTGATTTCATCAACATCGGGATAGTTCTTTTGCGAGATGGTAGACATTTTAGCATAAAGGTCTTCTGAGCACCGATGGTGATCAATGCTTCTGTACTTGCGAAAAGTCCGAGTAGCTTTAGATGGACGTGGTTTGGACAAGTTGATGGAGCAGTTAACCACGAAGTGATCCTTGGTAAAGATGGCAGAATCAACACTAATATTGTGAGTTAAATTATCAATATCTCTGGTAACAACAACATCAAGGATGTGGCCTGATCTATGGGTCGGCTCTGACACATGTTGGCTCATACCCACTGATGACAGGCAAGTGGAGACTCGTTTAACATCATTCTTTGCAGGGATGTCAAAGTGAACGTTCAAGTCACCAACTAGAAGGACTTTCCCAGGCAGTAAGTTTACATAGTCAATTAATTCCTCCAATTCAACCAAGAAAGATGACAGTTTCAGCTGATTCACAGAAGAGGGGGTGGTATATAAACTGTTATGATATAAAACGAACGGGATATGTTGGAGACAACATTATATTCAAATGTATTGAATACAGGTATGTCTAAGTTTGTCATAAGCATGATAAGACAGAGTCCAATTTGAACTTTGTAGAGGATCCCAACTCCTCCATGATTGTCACCGGATGCGTACACACGTGGGAGCATAACCAGGAGGTGACATTTCGTTGATAACAACAAGATCATCTGGTTTCATCCATGTCTTTGTAAGGGGATTGGCTAAGTAGCGAGTTGTGAGACGGAGAGTTGTACTTGGGAGAGTTGTGGAGTGAGTTGTGCGGCGAGTTGTGGAGTGAGTTGGTTTTTTTTTGCACCCCCCCCCCCCCCCCCTAGACTTTACGTACAATACGCTCCACTGCGTTTACCTGTTGTGGAGGCCCGCGGTATGCATTATGGGTATATTAGTTCAGCGGGTGCGGGACGCCACTTCGGGGACTGGTGGAACTTTTCTACCCCCCCCCCCCCCCCCCCCCCCATCAAAACAGTCCTGGATACGCCATTGGGTGGGGACGAAAAGAATCCATTTTTTTGCGCGAATTAGTTTCAATGTTTAACTATTCAAGCTTAACAACATGGTTTCAGGAACGTTTTCTGGACCATTTTAGTGACAATACTAGAAAAAAGATTGCGCACATTCGCTGTTTCTTTATTTAAGTTATAAAAAGAGGGCTTAAAAAACGTTTTTCTGGACCATTTTAGTTAAAAAACTGACAGTTTGTATGCTCAGGAACGTTTTTCTAGTGCATTTTAATGTTAAAATAGCAATTTTTTTGTGCGCTTCGCGCGAATTGGTTTCAATGTTTATTCAAGCTTTATAACAACATGTTTCAGGTACGTTTTCTGGACCATTTTAGTTTTTTTATTCAAGCTTAAACAAAATGGCTTCATCAACGTTTTTCAGAACCATTTTAGTGTTAAAATAACCATTTTTGGAACAAACTATTTTCAATGTTCATTATTCAAGCTTAACAAGATTGCTTCAGGAACGTTTTCAGGACCATCAGTGTAAAAATAACAAATTTGTGCGCGCTACGCGCGAATAAGTTGGAATGTTTTATTATTCAAGCTTAAGGGTACTGCACCACGGTAGCGACGCGCAGTGCCGCTGGCACTGTGCCAACTGATTTTTTGACTCGAAAATGCGAGCGTAGCGTCAAATAAAGGCGCGAGCGTGAATTACTGGCGTTGCGTCGCAAGCGCATTTTAACAAAATTCCAAATGCGCGTCGATCGACAAAAAGCGCTATACGCGCATCTTCCTGCTTGTTTCTATTTTGATCATATGCCGCGAAAACTCAAAATGAAGCCGAGGAGAAAGAGTGGTAGATTGTTTGCAGTAGTTTGCGATATGATTTCACAGTTAAAGGGGCCATACTCGGTAAAAACTCCGAACCCCCAACCTGTATGGTCAGAGTGCTTAGGTAACCGCGTCGTGAATATCGGTTAGATAACGACACAACTGATGCATGCAAGGTTGAAAGAGCTGATGTTGTCAAGAATCTCAAGATGCTCACGCGAAACACCGCATGACCGGTTGGATTGATAATGATTAATAATAATGTTGATTTATAATGCGCACTAATCCACCAAAATGGTGCTCGAGACGCGTTACATAAAATATCACACATTACAACATACATTTTCATGTAGGCCCTACAACTTAATCTCCAATTATTGAACTTACAACTTAATAGACTAGTATAATAATGATGTCAATAATAATATCATAATTTAAACTTACACAAAAAATTAAACTACAAATACATGTATATACCATTTAAAATTTGAAGAAATATATATTTATAACAAAAAACACATTTTGAGTGAGTGAGTTTTTAAAGACGTCTGGAACTGTGCCAGGGATGTGCATAATCTAACGTGAATGGGTAAGGCGTTCCAAAGATTAGCTACAATTCTAACAATAACTTGTGAAACGAAGTCACATCGTTGCTGTAATTTAATTTTAGGAATTTTAATACCATCTAGGGAATACGGAGAAGTGAAAAATAGTTTTAGGTCTATTTGCGCTGGATATGCCCTTTCACCGAAGGCCAAAGAGCATAAAGTTCTTAAATACTAGGAGGGCGGAACTAGAGGGGTCCCTGCTAGAAGGCTCGCCCCTCGACCTACCACCCCCAAAAGACAAACTCTATTATGTATTGTGCCCGCCCCTGATTACAGGCCTGCTGACCCACTCATGCTCCCCCCTGAACACTGCTGAAGACCCTATAGTTACGATAATTCTTACCGTGCTATTGTTATGCCATAATAAGATTTTTGGAAGGCACAATATCAAACATTGAAGCTGTAACATGCTTATTATAGTATAAAAAGTGAGTGGTGGGGTGGGGGGGGGGGGGGCCTAAGGGGATTAAAAGGGCAGCGGCGTAGCTACCGGGGGCATGGGGGTGGGAATGCCGCCCCTGACAGAGGTGTTTGTGCCCCCCCCCCCCCCCCCCCACTCTCCGCTGGGATGTAATGCATATGCGTTATAACCATTTAAAAAGGATGATTTTTCGCCTGTGTTTCGGAGAAAACATGCCCTAACCCCCCCCCCCCCCCCCCCCCCACCCCACCCCACATCCAAAAGATGATCTGATATTGTCCACATGAAAAGAAGTCTTAACAACCATCTACATAGTATCAAGAAAAACCACTAACCGACCGAACCAGTCGTAATGTTTTTTTCTTCTTCTAATTTCAACTAAATTGAATTGGGGGAGCAATCTTTTTGTGTGTGTTGGGGGGGGGGGGGAGGGGGGATTCCCCCTTGCTCCCTGTAGTACCGCCACTGCGCATATTTTCCTTAAAGTCAGTGTCATACGCTTTACATTAGCTTAGAATACATTAAAGATTGCTAGCTGATCAAGTTTTCATATACTATCAATTGTGTTCCTGTGTACAAGGGACCATGGCCGGCCGTAAGCTAATAAATTCAGCAGATGGAAAAATACATTAAAGTCTGGATTTACTACGCGAACATTTCTTGACTTGGGGCCCACAGGCCACAGCCCCCCCCCCCCCCACACCCACCACCTCCAATTGTCGGCAGTGCCCGTTTTCCCGACCCTTTAAAAGTCGAGGCGCTGGCCATGTGTGACGAAAGTCATGGCCGTGCGTAAAGACACAGTGACAGTGCGTTTCTGTTATGACGCGAGTACGCGACTCAGACCAGTTTTGCGCTCGTGCCGCGTTGTTTTACTGTGCGTTCTACGCCTTACAACAACGCGCTTCTCCTTTTCCAACATTGTTGACCCCAAAATATCGGCCTTTTTATGGAATTATCTCAAAATATAAGCTGCTGGTGACCCTATTCTTTTATTTCATTAATCTATAGTGCCTATTAATGCGCAACTTTTATTAAATTTTAAAAAAAATTGTCGGAGCGGTTTTCTTTTTAAATGCAGAAATGTTCGACTTAAAATTCTATTTCCATAGGATTGTGTACTAAATAGTAGTCAAAAATGGCTAAAAACACGTGTTTTGAAATGGCTGTAGCTCAAAAAGTAAGCTGGTGACCCCCATTTTTTATTCGAGATTCGTTCTTATAATCGTTCAAACTTTGTTCACAGTGAATATAAAAAAAATTGGCGGAGGAATTCTACCGTGGTGCAGTACCCTTAAAAGATGGTTTCAGGAACGTTTGTTAACCTTTCTTTTTACCATAGCCATTTTTTAAAAATATTTTGTTATTCAATTTGAACAAGACGCGCGTATTAGTTTCACTATTATTCAAGCTTAACAAGATAACTTCAGGAACGTTTTTCTAAACCTTTATTTTAACAATAGCCAATTTGTTCGCGCTCCGCGGGATTTATTTTTTACTTTGTTTTATTCAATTTCAACAAGATGGCTTCATAAACGTTTTCTGAATCTTTTTAGTGTTAAAAAATACATTTTTTGCGCGCAAAAACGTTTTTCTAAACCTTAATTTTTACAATAGCAAATTTTTGCGCGCTTCGCGCCTATTATTTGTATGCTACTTTGTTATTCAATTGGAACAAGATGGCTTCTGAAACGTTTTCTGGAACTTTTTAGTGTTAAAATAGACATTTGTGGCACGCTATGCGCAAATTATTTTCACTGTTTAATTATCAGTCACGCTTACCAACATGGCTTCAGGAACGGTTTGTTAAACCTTTCTTTTTACAATAGCCAATATTTTTGCGCTACGCGCAAATCCTTTTTAATTTTATCGCAATTTCAATCCCTTTCTCCGTGTTGTTTGCTTTTTCAAAATTAAAGGGAAACAAAATCCAATTTTGAATGATATTGATAATAAGCCAATATTTATTGGAAATGAAGTTAAGGCTTTTCAATAAAACATTGGTCAAAATTACACACCAAATCGCACCAAATGGGTTCGAAAATTCAAAACAAAACAAAAATTTCCAAGGGGGGCACATCCCCCTCAGACTCCCTGTCCGCGTTACCGTGAATAGCCGTACGAACCAATGAAATTTATTTTTAAGCCCCGGGTAAAAAAATCCTGCGCACGCCTATGCTACTCACATGAAGGGGTTTTCTTGGGTCACATTACTTGGCATATACTTCATTGCTTCATCATGGCACCTGTAGTACAAATATGACTTCAGAATTTTTTTCAGAGGTATTCAAGGGAGTAGCTTATAGGCCCTCCATTCCAGGTATAGGTGTATGTACTTGCATGAGCAAAGATGATTTACAAGTGACTTGTCTCCCACTGAAATATGCAGAGAAGTCACTTAAACTTCAGGTTGAAAACAGTTAAATGTTCATCTTAACATTGAATATGAAATAACAAACCACTATTTTTTAAATATTTCCAAGGATTCTCATTTTTTGCACCGTTGTCATTTACGTGTCTTCAATTGTGAAGTGAACTATGAGTGTTTTATCTGGCAAGGGCACAGAATTCAGAAAATCAAGTGACTTGTCTACCACTGAAATATGCACAGAAGTCACTTATACTTCAGGTGGAAAGGAGTTAAATGATCTTAACAACCCACCATTTTTTTACAATTTCCACAGATTCTCATATTTTGCACCGTTGTCATTTACGTTTCTTCAAATGTGAAGTGCACTATGAATGTTTTGCCTGGCACCGTATTCAGAAAATCAGAAAATCATTGAAAATATTATTTGCATTTTCTACTTATGAACCAGGATCAGTGTCTGAACATCCTGTTTTTTATGTAACCATGGCAACCACAGAAACATAGTCAGCATTCAGGTATGTTTTAGGCTGTCATTTTGTTTTATGTGTGGTTCGTGATAGTATTTCTAGTTCAAGAAACCGAGACCCATGGGGCATTCTGTATATCTTTCCCACAACAAGAATGCATACCCAGATACGACAACATACAAGTTTGCGTAGGAGTTGATAATAATAAAATGTCACTGATATTTCATTGACATTCAAATGAGGCACAAACATGTCTGACTCTCTAACCCATAAACATATAAATTAAAGAGTTTCTCTTGAGGCTTGTCACATATTTTGGTTCATATTCATAAGCAACGTTTCATAGAAAGGTCTAATAACAGCTGTGATAATAAGGGGTTTTCCCCAGGCTTGCCCATAATTGTGAGGGTCAATAATATATTTCTTTGCTACATGGTATACACATATTACCCTTAGACAGCGGGAATTGAAAACACAGCCAAAGACAAAAATAGATTATATAGCCCTGAGGCTCCATACTAATTAGATTTTATTATACAACTATATTTACATAAGTTGAATAGTTGATACTTAATTTAGCAGGGGCATCAGCCCTTATACTACAATAATTACATTGATAAATATTTTTAAATGTTTGGCCATACAAAGGATACGAGTACAAAAAAGGATAATAATACACAATTATCAAACCATAATTGGGGGTCCTAGTGATATACCTAAGGGACATAAACTTAGAGAACAGCTCAACAGAATTCCAATTATTTTAAAAGATGGTTATAACTTTTAAATAAACTTGGCCTAATTTATCAATGCTTTCTTTCAATGTTATTCAATTTGTAAATCATCAATTTGAAATATAAAATAATCAAATCTGAGGGGAATGGTTAAATGGCCAACAGCCCTACCACTGATGAAATCTTATCAAGTGATAGTTTCAGAAAATTGATTTTTGCACGGTAATTAACTAGTTGAACTCTAAATGAGTTAGCCTAATTAATATAATACCAATTATAGGATGAAGCAGTAATACATTTCTTTTGACTTCATAATAAATTGAATAACTTTCTTTTACCATTTATAAATATTTCTTATATTAAAGAGAATAATTGGGATTTAAATCCCTGACTTTTTAAAAATTTCTCCTTAAAATTACAATATATGCCATCCACTACATCATGCAGTAGAACAATTGGTAACTTCAATTAATATATATAAAATAAAGGATAATCAAGACCGGGCGATATGGCAATTGGTCCCCCCTGGTTCAGCCGCGTGGGCAAGATACAAAGGAATAATTAAGACCGGGCGATATGGCAATTGGTCCCCCCTGGTTGAGCCGCGTGGGCAAGATACAAAGGAATAATTAAGACCGGGCGATATGGCAATTGGTCCCCCCTGGTTGAGCCGCGTGGGCAAGATACAAAGGAATAATTAAGACCGGGCGATATGGCAATTGGTCCCCCCTGGTTGAGCCGCGTGGGCAAGATACAAAGGGATAATTAAGACCGGGCGATATGGCAATTGGTCCCCCCTGGTTGAGCCGCGTGGGCAAGATACAAAGGAATAATTAAGACCGGGCGATATGGCAATTGGTCCCCCCTGGTTGAGCCGCGTGGGCAAGATACAAAGGAATAATTAAGACCGGGCGATATGGCAATTGGTCCCCCCTGGTTGAGCCGCGTGGGCAAGATACAAAGGGATAATTAAGACCGGGCGATATGGCAATTGGTCCCCCCTGGTTGAGCCGCGTGGGCAAGGTACAAAGGAATAATTAAGACCGGGCGATATGGCAATTGGTCCCCCCTGGTTGAGCCGCGTGGGCAAGGTACAAAGGAATAATTAAGACCGGGCGATATGGCAATTGGTCCCCCATGGTTGAGCCGCGTGGGCAAGATACAAAGGGATAATTAAGACCGGGCGATATGGCAAATGGTCCCCCCTGGTTGAGCCGCGTGGGCAAGGTACAAAGGAATAATTAAGACCGGGCGATATGGCAATTGGTCCCCCATGACTGAGCCGCGTGGGCAAGAAACAAAGGAATAATTAAGACCTGGCGATATGGCAAATGGTCCCCCCTGGTTGAGCCGCGTGGGCAAGGTACAAAGGAATAATTAAGACCTGGCGATATGGCAAATGGTCCCCCCTGGTTGAGCCGCGTGGGCAAGGTACAAAGGAATAATTAAGACCGGGCGATATGGCAATTGGTCCCCCATGGTTGGGCCGCGTGGGCAACGAATATATTCCGTGATTTTAGTACAATATATTTTATTTTTATTTTTATTTTTAAACAAAAAACAAAAACAAAACAACTAATCTGAAACAACCAACGAAACAAAAAACGATCCCGATTGAAAGCTGAACAAGATGAATATGGGAGGGTGGGAGTGGTTTTATTTAACAACAGATCCTCATAGTATGGAAACACAGAGCGAATGAAGTACAAAATGTACCAAATGGGCATAGCAAAACAATCAAACAAAGGGCTGCTCGCGGGCAACCGGAAGTAGCCGTGAATGGTCAAACGGTAACCAAGGACGCCCACAATTAGATGACAATGACCATTGACAATTACCGCTTCGGTGGTTAAAAGAGTTTGGGCTTTATTGAGCCCAAACTATATTACCCTTAGACAGCGGGAATTGAAATCACAGCCAAAGACAAAAATAGATTATATAGCCCTGAGGCTCCATACTAATTAGATTTTATTATACAACTATATTTACATAAGTTGAATAGTTGATACTTAATTTAGCAGGGGCATCAGCCCTTATACTACAATAATTACATTGATAAATATTTTTAAATGTTTGGCCATACAAAGGATACGAGTACAAAAAAGGATAATAATACACAATTATCAAACCATAATTGGGGGTCCTAGTGATATACCTAAGGGACATAAACTTAGAGAACAGCTCAACAGAATTCCAATTATTTTAAAAGATGGTTATAACTTTTAAATAAACTTGGCCTAATTTATCAATGCTTTCTTTCAATGTTATTCAATTTGTAAATCATCAATTTGAAATATAAAATAATCAAATCTGAGGGGAATGGTTAAATGGCCAACAGCCCTACCACCGATGAAATCTTATCAAGTGATAGTTTCAGAAAATTGATTTTTGCACGGTAATTAACTAGTTGAACTCTAAATGAGTTGGCCTAATTAATATAATACCAATTATAGGATGAAGCAGTAATACATTTCTTTTGACTTCATAATAAATTGAATAACTTTCTTTTACCATTTATAAATATTTCTTATATTAAAGAGAATAATTGGGATTTAAATCCCTGACTTTTTAAAAATTTCTCCAAACAAGGCGACATTGAGGAGACTTGACTATTCCCCCTCCCCTTTTTTAAAAGGAGGTAAGGGAATCGGACCTAATATAAGAATCATAGCTCTTAATTTAATTTATTCTAATCCTTAGGATATGCGAATACATCAGGGTTGTCACTGAAAAGGCAAAGTGCTGACTCTAAGTGAGACCTGAACACAGGTAAACCTTCATCATTCAAATGAATACCCTCATATCTGTAAAGATGTCTAGTGTCCTTATTAAAAACTTGTAACGACGGATCACGTGAGTGTTGGGCATGAGTAGCAAACTCGGTAGGCGTGCTTATTGATGTTACGAATGCAATTGCTACCAGCACCGCGACGATGTTCCCGGTTAAAATGAAACCTAGGGAATATCCAGGACCAAATGATCCTGGTAAGAGGGAACAAGTTGCGGATAGCCGCCAAACTTGTTGGGGTTGTGATTAAAGGAGTTGCAATTAAATAAGCAGAACATATTCAAAGCGTGACTTGAACACTCAATCTTATTTTTCATAACTCGAAACAAAGTAGGGCTAGTAGAATACATCCACTTTTATGTTAAGAACAAACTTTCAAGACTAACCATGATAGCAGCCGGCTGCGAACAACTCGAAAAACTCTGTGAGAAAACGAGAAACATAGTATTTGGCTCCAAGTGCTTGCTATCCCGAGCCAATCCGGGGGTTGAAATCTAAGTATCGCCAAAAGCAAATATCCCAATCTTTGATAATTACCAGCAGTTAATAGTCTTAACGTAAATTGTTAAAAAGAGAACCGTATTCAGAATTGTGAACAAGATCAACAATTGCCCTAATTGGTTGGGCTTAAGACAAAGCAATCTCAGGCGAAAACCTAAGACGGGGACTTTTTTGACTAAGGATATTCGTTCATTCATAAAAAGGTTTATTAAAATAGACCATAGAAGTCATACTCTAAATTGCGGCCAGTATACAATACAACAATATCATTATCAACAATATACAATGTATACAAAATATAAGTAAATAGACGAAAATACACATCATACTAAATGTTCAAAGTAACCGCGCCAAATTAAAAACCATAGAAATGCAAACTGAATTAGCAATATTGCACATAATATACTAAGTAAAAAGCAATGAATTAAGGCAAATTGGAGATTGGAATGCATTAGGCCTACTACTCAAAACCCATGCTATTCCAATTATAACGAGTTGTATTGCACTTTTGAGTTGACAGTTTGTTAGCACCACGCAGATTTCTCTAGTGTACACATTGTGATTTTGCCATGAAGTAGGTTATTCATAGGACCATCCCAACAATAAATTCATTGCTATGATGGATTGTGATATGGGCAAATAAGGCCTAAGAACCGCACGTAGCATTAACATTGCATTGATCTATGTCACCATGTAAATCTTTGTATATAATTCCTGTTTTATAATATAAAACATTGTGTAATGAATTTGGACGCATTTAAAATAAATGAAACAAAAATATATGTATACAATACAAATCATATATTTGATAAAGCGTATTAACTTGTAAAGCCACAATATGTTCTGAACACCTGCTTAAACTTTATCAATTGTTTTATGAACCCAAGAGTTGTTTGTATGCAGACGTGATTGTTAGTGTTGTTAATCAACGTGTTATCAATAAACAAAAACGTTGTGTAAAGTTATGGGATACATTTGTCGAGAGGGGAAATGTATGAATTCATGGCACTCGACAGGCTAGACATCACATGAACACACATTGCAAAATTTGCCATAGTACAGTTATAATAAAGACACATTGTATTTTCTCCGGAAGAACCTGATTCTATGAGAGATTGAAGACTAGAAATGAAACAACTATAATAGTAACATTATGCAAATACTGGATGTGAAGTAGCACTCGAATGGCCATTGGCTACGGTAAGTAAGGCAAGTATCCGTTTTTAAATTAGATTTCAGGAAAAGTGTGTTACCGGTGGTAATAGCTAATGCAGTAACCACTATGGCTACTTCTGTTATCCGTCGTCGATTTATTTGATCATCGCTTATATAAACGTCTATGACAATAATCATGACATTAAGCTGGGCGAAACAGATGCCGTATTGTCATCTATTATGTCCGCTGTTCCCGGACACTGGTCCTTCACAAATGTTAGTTGAGAATAATACCACAGTTAGCGAAGTTAAAACAATGCCATGGTTATAATGTTGCCAACATACAGATCTTACGTACCATTGATGAACCACAGTAGACGATAAGTAGTGGTATCCACTTGACATGTTGAATACACCATACCAGATTTAATGTTTCACTCATCTAAGACCAGAGATACGTTGGCGTGAATAATCTTGTCTTAATTATTATATTGTGCCATGGTACTTGTCATAGACTTAGGCGTGTGTGTCTTTATCATATTATAGCTCATCCCGGAACGGAATGGAACGTTGAAGCCAACGAAAATTAGCCCTCACCATGCTCACGGCAGCCATGTGTACTATAGTCTCAACTCCTGAAAGAGAGAAAGAAGAAAAAGCAGAAGCAGATCCGGAGAGAGTACATTCTTTTATAACACAAAAACCCTCATTCATCTTACCGCGATAACTGCAATAACTCCGACAAGGTCAATAATAAAACAACATGCATTAAACTACACCAAGATCATTCATGATCATCAACAATAATATTGAGCATTTCATTTCTAAGCACCTCCTTGCGAGTTTAGAAAAGGGTTAACAAACAACCCGAATACGTGATAACGTCATTTGCGTAACATTGTGGCGGGACCTAATGTGATAACGTCATTTGCGTAAAAACATAAATACGAACATTGTGGCGGGACCTAACGTGATAACGTCATTTGCGTAATTTTTTTTTTTTTAAAAACAAACAAACAAACATAAATACCAACATTGTGGCGGGACCTAACGTAACGTGATAACGTCAATTGCGCACAAATATAAATACCAACAATGTGGCGAGAGGGTATGTCTCTCTGCCTATACTACCTATAATTGGAGTAAACGCTAGGGTATTATAATACAGTAGAACCCATATATTTGTCAGAACGTAGACCAAGCAACCAAACCAAATGTATGGTTTAAACTGAAACTATGTTAGTATCAGGTTTTTAATGGACAAAATATATATCATTAGTCATTGATATAATCGCCTGCAATATACTGATTATAACATACATGTATAACATAATTATAATTGAACAACCCTGATATGTATGATCAGGAAGGTGTTATGATCATGTTAATAGATAATTATAAGGCCTATAGAAGGCTTAGCACTTATAAATCATGAGATTATGACATGCCTGCAGCGCCGTGCGTAAAATCAATATAGCCATGATAATGTGCGCCATTCACCCTGTTCAAGAGGGATATATTCTGTCGATAGTCATCAATAATCCCCCAGGGATTCAATACCAATGGCGTAAACAATGTCCTCATTTCCGCAGCATGGTTGGTAAACTCTATTATATCATGAGGTTATTGAGTTGTAAAGTTAATATGGCGAAGTGGGGGGGGGGGGGGGGGGGCATATTTAATGACCGAATTATAATCGGCGAATCGTTATAACATAAGATACATTAGTTATCTAGTTAAATACATTTGAATCACGATTTTTAATTTAACTCACCGTCGAACTGCGGCAAATCAGCTGTTCCACGACCCAGACCTTCCAATCATTAAACTGTTCCAATGTAAACCTCGCACTTGTTGGTGTTAACTGTTACCGTCAGCCGTCGTTTCTGCCCCCGGAGCTTGTCTTCCGGGACGAGTATAGTCGAATTCATCACACAAGCATGACTTCCAGCATTTGTTCTTACTAATATATCATTGGGAAGCAGTGATGGATAAAGCCACACATCTTTGTTTCCACAACAGCTTGGATAATAATCTGCAGCACTTGCTTCAAAAGTCATGAAATCTATCCATTTATTTACCACTTGATATCCGCCACTCGGTCGGGGTTGACACGGGATGCCTGACGACTGCATTAGGCCCTCCTGTTGATGCTACGCGACCACTGATAGCATCCACTTATTTTAGTCTAAAATAAGTCTATTTACCGAATGAAAAATGAGATCCAATTGCAGCTCCGTTAGCAGACCGCTGACCCAGTGTCTATCTCATAAGCCAAAAGGGAAACGGGAACGGAACGGAAATGATACGTTTATTTTTAATTTTAGTTCAGTCTTAAAACAGAGGAATATTGTTCAAAAACAAGAATGTTTACCGTATATAATGAACCGTTTGTAGATCCGGATGATCACAGCAATAGAAGAACCCCGCGGTAAAATCGATGGTCCAAACTAATGCAACAGAACAACCGAAGAAACGGGAACGGAGACAGACTTATTTAACAACAGATCCTCATAGTATGGAAACACAGAGCGAATGAAGTACAAAATGTACCAAATGGGCATAGCAAAACAATCAAACAAAGGGCTGCTCGCGGGCAACCGGAAGTAGCCGTGAATGGTCAAACGGTAACCAAGGACGCCCACAATTAGATGACAATGACCATTGACAATTACCGCTTCGGTGGTTAAAAGAGTTTGGGCTTTATTGAGCCCAAACTATATTATATTAACCTTCACCCTAATGCGTTTTTAACCGGATCCCACTTTTAGAAGAAAAGTTAATAAATAAATTGCCACTCCCTGACAGGGAATCAAACCGGGGACCATCCGGACCAAGAAACCCGGCCCCCCCCCCCCCCCCCCCCCCCATAGGCAAGCCATGGCTCTCAGCTACTCGTTCACGCAGTATATTGCGGTCACTACTTTGTATATAGACTCGGTTGATAACCTCATCCACGAATATTTTAGTACTGGGGAAGCTTCTTTTATGAATATGGTGGGTGGGTTGCTTGTGTGTAACTTTAAAAACCTGATTCTGCCATTATTACTGTGTAAGAGTTCAGTAATCTAAAATACTGGCGGTCACCTGAGTTGCCGGTTCTCGGGTTAGGCGGTCACCCGGGTTTGCCGGTTCTCGGGTTTGGTGGTTTGTAGAATGCATGCATAAAGCCCGATCGGACAAACTTTAAAAATTCGACCCTTAGACGACCTTTGACCCCGGACGACCCAAGAAAAGCAAAGCCGTTTTATTTTTTCCACGCTCGACTCGTATTCGGGCTTCCCGTTACCGAGTTTAAGCCCGATCGGACAAACTTTGAAAATTCGACCCCTAGACGACCTTTGACCCCGGAAGACCCGACAAACGCTAACCCGTTTTATTTTTGCCACGCTCGCCTCGCATCGAGCATTGTGATCACCGAGTTTAAGCACGATCCGACCAACTTCATAAAGTTGACCCCTAGATGACATTTGACCTCGTATGCTCTAGCGAATGCGAACTTGCTCTTGCGGGGACCGAACAAACAGATCACCGAGTTTCTCATCACCGAGTTTAAGCCCGATCGGACAAACTTTAAAAAATCGACCCCTAGATGACCTTTGACCCCGGACGACCCAAGAAAAGCAAAGGCATTTTATTTTTTCCACGCTCGACTCGCATTCAGGCTTCCCGTCCCCGAGTTTAAGCCTGATCGGACAAACTTTGAAAATTCGACCCCTAGACGACCTTTGACCCCGGAAGACCCGACAAACGCTAACCCGTTTCATTTTTGCCACGCTCGCCTCGCATCGAGCATTGTGATCACCGAGTTTAAGCACGATCCGACCAACTTCAAAAAGTTGACCCCTAGATGACCTTTGACCTCGTATGCTCTAGCGAATGCGAACTTGCTCTTGTGGGGACCGAGCTGCACCCACCGAGCTGCACCCACCCACTGAGTTTAAACGCCGCCCGACCCCGGGTAGGCGACGGGTTTGTAAAATGCATGCATAAAGCCCGATCGGACAAACTTTGATTGAGAATAACTCTTATGATGAAATATTACGTCATCAAAAACCGTCCACGCATGCGCTTGGAGATAGGCTTGGAAGTAGTAGTAGTCTCTGCCGTAGTTTTTTTATATTTGGTAGGGTTAGGGTTCTATATACTTCAAAAAGACATTTAGTAACTTGGTTGTTGGGTCTATACTTCAAAAAGACAATTAGTAACTTGGTTGTTGGGTTCTATATACTTGATAAAGACAATTAGTAACTTGGTGCTGTTGGGGTTGTGAGGGGGTTGGGTGTGGGGTGGGGGGTTTGTTGATGGGACACTTGTTGTTATGGGTTGGGGTGTCTTTTGGGTATTTTGTTGTTAATGGGACACTTACCTGGCGCAACAAAATCAACCAATGCACCGATAGCACGGCCATCATTCCAGTCCTTGTGTGAGTTGTGGAGTGAGTTGTGCAGTGAGTTGTGGAGTGAGTTGTAGAGTGTTGTGGTTTGGGGTTAATTGGGAACAAATGTTGTGGCGTCGATGTTTTGGGTTATGGGTTAAGGTTACTGCATCAGGTTATAATATAATGTGTTCAGCCTAGCAAAAAGCAAAACAAGTTTGATCATGTTTCAGGAGCTACTTCACCTCTTGAGGGCTTGAGGCATTTACAAACTATTATAATATGACAACATTTACAAAATTGCAGTTGAATGATATCAGGCATTGTAATGATTTTATATATAAAATAGCCCTTATTTTGGACATTTCATATCCCAAAGGTTGACGGCTAAATGATAAATATAAATGGTACACACAACAGGGCATAAACTAAACCATGGGCAGAGCGCAAAGTCAAGATAATGAACTGTAATTTAAATTCATTTCATGGAATCTCCTTCATAAATTCCTCAGAAATATATGTTCTAGGGAGACTCCCCTGCCGAAGCCTGCTTACCGTGGTTCGATGTTGATCTGACTAATTAGCATCTTCTCCGGAGATGCGGGTACTCCAAACCTGAAGTATTTTCAATATTTCAGAGACTCGAAACACGGGTCTCCCGATGTGATGTCACCCCCACATCACGCGCCAGCACGTCACGCGCCAGCCCGTCACCCTATTTCACTTGGACACCTTCAAAGCATCCAAACTACTTATGCTTTTTTGCAGTGGGGATTTGGGCCGGTGGGAGATCAACATCAAACCACGGTAAGCAGGCTTTCAACATGGGAGTCCCTAGAACATATAGTTCTGGGGAAGACTCCCCTGCCGACCTGCTTGCCGAATTGTTCGATGTTGATCTGACTAATTTGCATCAACCCAATTTAGCACAGAACCTGGAGGAGGCGTAAAAAAGCCAGAACCGTGTGCAGTATTTATTCATTTGTAAGATCAGATCATCGGACCAACATCTTCATGATGTCGAGATCAAAATCGAATCGAGGTAAGCTTACGTCTCAATTTCGCGTTTATCAAAACCGAAAGGACTTAGCTCAACCCCAAAATAAATAACTGATACCAACTCACCTAGTTTCTTGGTCTGGCGGACAACCCCCCGTGGTATGCCCATGAAGTTGCAATATTATGTGTCGAGTGCGCGGAGGCACGATCGTCATTAATAATTGCATTTGAGTCTCTAACTACCTGAACTAGCCAGCGTGCAATAGTACTTTTCGCCGCTGGCCTGTGTGGCTCAGAATGTGTTAAAAAGAGCTGATCAATGTGTTTACCACTTACTCCAGACATCCTATCTGAGTAATACCTCAGACGGGGAACGGGGCACCATAACCTGTCATCGTGTATGGACGAGTCCGAAATCAGAGAGGGTAGGTAAGGGTGGGATACGAGTGCGCACTTGTTTCGTTTTAGGCCAGGAACCCTGGTACGAAACAAAGTGTAGCACCCGCGCGAGGATGAGTCATTGACGAAAAAGACAATGCGCGGAGTTCAGAACATATTTGCGCAGAGGCAAGGGCTACGAGAATTACTGTTTTCAGAGTGATATTCTTGAGGGTCGCCTCCACCATAGGGTCGAATGGCGGACTCTTGAGATAGTCAAGAACAGTATTAAGCTCCCAGGCAGGTACGATTCTCGTTGAACATCTCCTTCATTAGAAGATTGATCTCTCCGCCATCATTGACAGAGGATCCGTCTTCAAAACCTTCATGGACTGACATAATTGCGGACTTATAGTTCCTGACAGTAGCTGCCTGGAGTCCAGAGTCTCTCGGTTAGGAATTGCGAAATGCAGTTCACATCTGCTCGAGTGGGAGAGATATCTCTCTCAGCACACCACTTGTAGTAGGGAGCCAAATGCTTAGAGTATGTTGTAAGCGTAGATCGGCGTCGACCTGAGGCCACCAAGCGTGCAGAAAGGCCTTTCTCCTGGCAACGATGCCGGATAATGGCCATACAGTCAACTTGAAGTGCTCGTATTGAAGGAAGTTTCCGTGAACTCCCTGTATGAGCAGGTCCTGAAGTGGAGGTAGCAGCATATCGGGCGACCCACTAGCAGATCTACCAAAACATGTTTCGGCCAGAAAGGGGCTATGAGCAGGACGTAACAGTCCCCTCGCGCCACCTTTTCTACCACTTTCGGGAGCAGGGAGATTGTAGGGAAGGCATAAGCCGTCAGTCCCTTCCAATCTACTGACAGAGCGCCTACACCATGTGATCAATCTCAACACAACTCGACACTCGACACCATGTGATCAATCTATGGTGTGGTAACAAAGAGTAGGAGATCTCGTCCCACCCTCCTCGGATCGAACTCGAACCAAAGGAGCTTTCTTCATTGCCCAAAGTTCGAGCAGGTTGATGTGTACTTGAGCTTCTATGTTCGACCACAGGCCGGATCAGGCCCTGTTGTCGAGCCAGTCGAAGGTTGGTACCACCAATGGAGTTCCTCCTTGATCAGGTCTGAAACAGGAACCATCCTGGACACTTCGTGAACACTCGGCTTGTAATGCGCCAGCAGGTGAATCTGAAATACCCTCATATATACGAAACCGGCAAAACAGAATCGGATCCTTCATACTGGCCATAAGGCCCAGAACTCTGAGCCAAGCCACCGCTGGTGCTACGCTCGCTTCCGCTAGGATGCGTACGCATGCAGCCAGGTTGTTCATCCGAGCCAGGGAAGGCATGGCCCGACCATTCGTCTAGCCGTGCTCCGAGGATTGTGTAGACACGATGTGGGACTATTTGTAGATCACTACAAAGCCCAGTCGCGTGATCACCTGGATGACTAGCTGTATGTGGTGCGCAGTCTCTTCATGGGGATCCGCATATACCAGCCAATCGTCCAGATATAGACACAAAATGACACCTCTCTCACCACCCAGGTAACACCCTGGGTGATGTGGAGAGGCTGAAGGGTAGGCATGTGACATATAAGCCCGACCTTGTACTTGAAACCGCCACCATTTCTGGTCTGAAGGCGAAATTGGAACGTAGAGGTAGGCATCACTGAGGCCCTTAGACGACAGTCTCGAAGCCTCGTGTTCCACCGCCATGGCGTCACTTCCCGGAGGAAGGACCCACCGTGGGAGAGGGTTTGGCTACCAGAGGCGCCACACCTGAAGCCCCTGAAGTGGAAAAGCTTCGAAGATCTCCGTGAACGGGATTTTCGATTTCTTCCTCTCCTGGGATTTCAAAGCCGCCTCCGTTTAAAACAATAAGCTTATTTTGGTATTGGTTCCGAATTTTGAGGCACGTTTTTGGTGGTTGCTAGCTGGTTGCAAACAGGTTGCGCAAGCTTTAGATGTTTCTGCAAGGTTGCGCAAGGTTATATATTTCCAAATTTAACCAATTGCTTGCGCAACCTTGTGCAAGGTTGTATTTTTCCAAATGTAACCTTGCGCACTGTTGCAGAATTGATTGCGATAAATGTTGTGATTTTCATAAGGGTGAGGATCCTGAATAGGATCCTCCGCTCTCGGAACGGGCATCAGAGGACCATGTCACCCGCGGCAGATACTACTATGGGGATACAGGCTTGTCCCACTGAAGAGGGGGTATTATTACACGTCATACATATACGTATACTCTTTTTATACTCTTTTTTGATTGGTTCATTTTTAACCAAGTCGGATAATATTAGTTATTAGGTGAGGTTGGGTCGGATACGGATTATATCTAGTCGAGGATTCTGTATTGGGACGAGGTGTGCGTATGTGTCTCATCATACGGAACTTTTGTACATCAAAAACATTACATGACAGGCCTATCTTTAGAACTATATTAAAAAGGATCATGTCTAAAATAGACTTCATGCACCATAGTTGGAACCAACAAAAACAAACATGTTATATTTAATAACCTTTCTTCATTATACAGGCTGTTTTAAGGCCTTTAAGGTTTCTTCCTATCTTTTATAGATAGGATCCATAGTGAATAATGAAACATATAACATAATATAACACACTTGTAAGCTTGATTAAATACACAACCAATATTTTGAATGTCAAAAAACAGTAGACAGCTTAAAATGTTCAGTCCATGTGTGTAATAAATCAGCCTAAATTTGGCACTTATTTAAAATCAAGCACAGCAAAATGTAGCTGATGAGATTAATGAAAAGATCAAATTAATTTGATCATAGTTAATCGAAACGTGTCCTACAATCATAGCTAATAATGAGTTTCTTGAAACTTAAAGAAACTTGTGTGTCCCTCACATTGGTTGAGTGGAATTTCATAAACCATGTAAGGTTTCCACGTGCATGTTTTGCAAAAAGCAAAAATAATAGCTAGTTTTGCACCAAAATGTTGGATGACTATGTACTTCAATAGGGAATAATAAGCTACCTTTTATTGTGTTTCCAAGAGATAACTAAACGGCGGGTTGCGTAACTCTATCACCTTTTAAAAATTTGAAATATCAAATGTGCCCTTATTTGATTTTTATAAGGATACGATATCACATTTTGAGCTACGTATGAAATAAGTACCAGACTTGTGATCAAAAGACATTTGTTGTCCTAAAATCAATGTCCTATCTAGCGCCATAAACATGATTTTGGGTGATTAAATCTCGGATTAGAAATATCAAAGATAGAATTTGTAAGCTTAAATTGGTAAGCTTACTACAAATGCATTCATTGGTTAAACCAGGGAGGTGTCTATTTGACACCTCCCTGGTTAAACTGGCCAAAAAAACAAATAATAATACAGACAAAATCAGGGGCAGGTGCAGACCTGTTCTAGAGTTTTAACTCCGGACAGGATATGAGCCCATACAATTTCAATTTGTGGTCCCGATTCTTCAATTAGAAAACAATTTCTCAAAACATTATGTAATAAATTTCCAAAGATGAAAAATCAATGTATTTTTCACATATGTCGGAAAGCATACAAAATAAACCTTCCGTCTTCAAAATCAACGTTTTTAGTCAAAATTGATGCCTTGAATGGATTCTCTGACCCAAATCCCATCCAAAAATGTATACTTTTATATGCATTTGATTAATAGTTCAATAATTACAGCACTCACAAAATTCCAAAAAAACTTCCATAACCCTAACTCTACCATATACCACAATATACCACGACTGGGCACGATGGTACCACTCGGCGTGGAAGTTTTTCGATGAAAAAATAGACCCAATCCATATAATCGGAGCAATACACTGCGCAGACTACCGTTGACTGTCGTGGTGTAGTGGGGAATCCTAAGCTCCACGTGCTGGAGGTCCCTGGATCAAATATCGGGGGGATATTTTAGTCGATTTTCCACGTTGAAAAAAAATTCTGAAAAAAGTGGGGGGTAGAGTTAGGGTTAAGAAGCAATTTTTTTGATTTTTTTTTTCTTCAAAAATTGTCTAAGTTTTGTTAATATAAGTTATAACCTAACTCTACCATATACCACAATATACCACGACTGGGCACGTTGGTACAGGCGCGTAGCTAGGATTTTTTTCAGGGGGGGGGGGTGGCAAGATCCCCATAAATCCCCATAATGGTCCCTATTTCAAAGAAACCAGGTCAAAAAACGGCTAATTTAACATGATTTTCCGCCTTTTTCGTCCCCAATATACCACGACTGGGCACGATGGTACCACCCGGCGTGGAAGTTTTTTGATGAAAAAATGGACCCGATCCATATAGTCGGAGCAATACACTGCGCAGACTACCGTTGACAGTCGTGGTGTAGTGGGGAATCCTAAGCTCCACGTGCTGGAGGTCCCTGGATCAAGGGGGATATTTTGGTCGAATTTCCACATTGAAAAAAAAAATATGAAAAAGTGGGGGGGGGGGGAGTAGAGTTAGGGTTAAGTCCCCCCTTAATCCATAGTACTGTGACGGAAATGGATTTACGTCTTGTAAAGAGTTTGCGTCAACAAATTTATTTATCCAATTGCTCAATTTTATATACAGGGTGAGTCAAAAAGACTGCAATAGTGGAAAGAAGCCATTTTGTTTTCAAAACCAAAATGAATTTTAAAACTTTTTAAACGTTGCAAGAATGATGTATTTAATCCTAACTTTGTGTGAAAAAATGAAGTCGATTGCATTTTTCGTTTGTCTTTGGTGACCCTCTTTGCTGCACAACCAGATTTACCTGTTTGTCCACGAGCATAGTGATTTTCATTTGAAATGGCACACATTGCATTTTCATATTTGAATATCTCGCCAACAAAAAAATGGAAAATGTTATTTGTTTATTAAAATTTAGAACATTATACGCTTTCATAGCATGGGTATGATTATAATAATAATAATAATAATAAAAACACATTTTAAAGCGCCTTACGAATACACCTCAAGGCGCTGTACAATGGCAAAATGTCTTAAACTACAACAAGTTATACGCCAATACATCATAAAAAGATACATATTACACAGACATAATACTAAAAACCATGATACAGTAAGGTAAAAATCACACAGCATGTAAAAACCGGCAAGGATAATATACAGATGCAGGAAAAATAAAACCAAGAGTACAATGTTCTAAGATCCGCTATACAGTATGAAAAAATTACTCATCGTCAGAGGAGTTAAACAAGAATGTCTTTAGAGCTGATTTGAAACATGTGAGTGAGTCTATTGCACGGATTTTTGCGGGCAAGCGATTCCATAGTATTGGAGCAGCGGCTGCGAATGCACGGTACCCATAGGTTGATGTTCGAACGGCTTTATGTGATGGTCCAGTTTCAAGAGTACTTCCGTCGAGGAGCGCAGTGGGCGACTTGGTTTGTAGATAGTCAGGAGTTCAACCAGATATCGAGGTGCTAATCCGTGGATGATCTTAAATGTCAGTAGGATCATCTTAAAAATAATCCGTTTGCGGACCGGCAACCAATGAAGTTGACGCAGAACAGATTGCATATGTACACGACCTCCAACACGGGTAACTAACCGAGCGGCAGAATTCTGCACTCTTTGAAGTCTGTCAAGATCTGCGCTAGGGAGTCCAAATAACAAGCTATTACAGTTATCTAGGCGTGAGGTAACAAATGAATGAACAAGTTTCTCGGTAGAAGCCAGGTCTAGATATTTTCTGAACTTGCCGATGTTGTAGAGAGCGAACGAAGCACTCTTGCAGACGTTGCTGACATGTTGGGATAGAGTCATTTTTTCATCAATGATAATGCCCAAGTTGCGTGCAGAGGAAGAGGGGGAAACTTTCAATTATAATTGATTATGCTAACTCACATGTAAACAAGAAAGGATGCATCAAATTCCAATAACATCACAAATGAACTCAAGTTTCCAAATTTGAATGAGAGACACATTTTGCGATTTGATGCATATTTTGGGTATCTCGTGGACAAACGTGTGAAATGGGTGCACTGGTCAAAAGGTTCACCAAAGGCAAACGGAAAATGTAATTGACTTCATTTTTCCACACAAAGTTAGGATTAAATACATCATTCTTGCAACGTTTAAAAAGTTTTAAAATTCATTTTGGTTTTGAAAACATAATGGCTTCTTTCCACTATTGCAGTCTTTTTGACTCACCCTGTATGATGAATTTAACAACGATTATTTATATTGTGAAATTACCAAACATTGTCTTTACATTAATGATGTTTGGAATTCAAATGTTTCAGATTTATGCACAGATGTTTTGTACATAATTGCATTATAAGCTTACTTGAATTATTTTGAGGTTAACTCATCAATACATTGCCAATACGTTGATGTACTAGGATTGAAAGTGTCAAATTCGCCGTACTTACTCCCGGATTTTAGGCACTTTTAGGACATTTATAGCGAAGTTATTATATACTTCTAAACAGGGAGAAAGTTGTTCTGATCATAAGCTGCAAGTCTTGTTTATTTTTGATATATTTTGGTGTTATTTTGAAACTGTTTAAATTCAGAATTTCTTCACTTACAACGATCTGGCGACGTTCTTTGAATTAGTTATCATGATCGTTTTTTACGCGAGCAGTCATTTTTCACGTGAGCAGAGCTCTGCTCACGAGAAAAATGTTTTACTCACGAGCGGAATATTTTACTCACGAGCAGAAAGTGGCGATTTCTGTGACGTCAGCAAATCAGTGGCGTAACCAGCGGGGGGGGGGCGGGGGCAGGGGGGGGGGGGGGCGGGGGCAGGGGGGGGGGGGCGGGAGCCCCCGCCACTTGGAACCCTTGCCCCCCCCCCCCCCGCTTGCCCCCCAATGAAATCAAGTACGGCTGTAAATGAAATTTACAAACAAAGTACACACCAAATCCCCCCCCCCCAATAATGACATCGTGTCGGTTAAGATTGGCACTGTCGGTTCATTTGACGAAAGGAATCATGGAATTATGATGGTCAAAAGTACACATATGAAAAAATTTCGCGCGCTAATGTCTTCCTAAAATGAAATATTCTTTGGTACAAGCTTGTTTAGAGCCAAAATGTAGCTCAATTGTCCAAAAAATAGCTGTAAAGTCGAAAATTTTCGCGCGCTATGCGCGCATCTCTTGACTTCAAAAATCTTAGGAGCCCCCCCCCATTTCAAGTCACTGCCCCTTCTTGCCCCCCAAATGAAAAAGTCTAGTTACGCCACTGCAGCAAATAGGTTACCTCTAGGGGTGATTTTCTGCTCACGAAAACTTTTAAGCTTGACCTGATTTGCGAAACTCAAGAGCCACTCACGAGCACTCGAACAGGGCTCACGGCATCGGCCGTGTAGCTCCTGCTTGAATGTTAATAAGACAATGAATACATTAAACTCAACAATTTCTACAGTTTCCCTGATTTTAGTGAAACAAATATTTGTGCTTCGATTGTTGATACAAATTTACCGAAAGTTCGAGTCGACAAAACCTCAGATTTCGTTGTATTCAATTTAAGGCTGACATTATTACACCACAACATAGAATGGTGATGAAATATGGGATGATACCTTAGTGCTGTGAGCCACCGAAATGAGACGCTACCATTGGAGATTATAAATTAATATACATAATTATGCAAATGTTTTGCATTATTGGATTTTATTAAGGTATCTGCCCTATTTCATGCATTATTCAAACACATCAAGTCCTTCAAGCCTTTAATCAGAAGCTACCAGTCCAGGGTTCTATTCCAGCACCAAGAAGCTTCAAGCTCCAAGATCTTCAAGTTAGGCCTTCAAAAGCCTCTTTCATCAGCATCATTGGTTTAAATCTGCATCACAACAACAACCAGTTCATCAAAGAGGGCTCTTTTTCATAACCGAGCCCTTACCTCATCATCAGCGTCTTCCCTTCACCCAAGGTTCTCCTAGTACAGATTTTGGTGGTATTTAGCCCAACAATCTAGAGAGCCTCCCGTTACAGTACGAAGAAGACAACGCAGAGAGACGAATCTTGGCGAGTTTACAAAATGTGATACATTTGCGTAGATTTATGCGCTTTACTCCGTAAACTTACTTCCGAAGACAACTGCATCACCATGATCACGTAAACAACTCAACACATCTCTCGTCCAATCAAAGCCATCGACACTTCTCGTACAATCAATATGAACGTATGAAAATTTCGTTTGGCTGGACCCGTTTGAAAATTATACCAATTAGGTTTTTTGTGCCAAGAGACACGGAGCCATAAATAACGCGTACTCGTTCGATCAATTCATACAAAACCCACTAACAGCAGCCTTGTGCTCTGACTTCACCAGCTATGGTTTCCAGTTTTCAATAGTTTCTCATCTACGTCACAACACCAAGCTGCCTGTTGACCCATTCCGGCTATATTAGTGCTAGCCTCGTAAGGCTAGCACAAAAAGGCTACTTAACTTAATTTTGAAGCAAAATAAACATGATCAATTGTACACCAGGTAAATCATTCTTCAATTTCATCTTAAACATCAAGGAGATAAAATAAATGAAAAAGGATGGTGGAATGGTGTGTACATTTTAAGCTATGAGCAAATATTAATAATAATATTGTAAAGTTTATTAACTGTCACTGGTTTATTATATAAAAGTTTCTCAGCAGTGTAAATAAAAACCCTGAACTTACCTTTTTGACACAACAATGGATTCTTTCTCCATTTGAAGTTTGATTATATACATGGATGTATTCCCACTTGACTTTTGACATAACTATGGAGTTATTCTCCACTTGTACTTGACTTTTTGACATAATCATTAATCACTTTCTGTTATATTATTATGTGTGACAGTACCATGCATTTGGTATCTGAGGAAGGAGTAAACACTTTATTTATGTGATGAACGACATATAAAAAGTTATTACCAGGATTCATATGAATATAAAAAAGAGTTAAAAAAACATATTTTGACACAACATTCAGCTTAAAATGTTAAGACAATAAAAGACCTATGATTTTGCACCCAAACCCCCCATTTTTCACCATGTCCTTCACTGTCTGTTTTGCCAGTTTGAGACCCTGGGTTAGAGTGGGGATTGGGGAGGGGTGTAAATTATAAATTTGGTGAATTTTAATCATTAATATCGCTAATGGAGTAACCCCACCCCCTCCCATATGGCCCAAAAACTTACAGATGCCATGTTTTGAAGTGCTATTTCAACATTTTGCGATAATTATTTAAGTGTTTCAATAAAGGTTTAGGCCTATAGTAAAGCTAGCTAAATTTGTCACACAATATGGCTGCAGGAATGCTAATCTGACCAATAATTTAGTTTGAAAAAAATGAAAGTGGTAATTTTTGTGCGACTAAATTGTTCGCACTTTGACAATTGTCAGCCATTTCGCTTGTTTTTAAATTCGCGATTAGAAAGTTCATTACATAGACTTTTACACAAAATAAATATATTACTGTATTTTCATTTTCGCGGTAGCTGCTTGGAGCGCAACAAATTAATGTAGCATATGAAAATATCCATGATTACAGTCATTCAAAAGTATAAAACAACATTTGGCTCATCCCCCAATTTTGTTGTGCTTAAACCCAACTGTTGATGTTTTTGTTTTTGTTGTTGTTGGTTTTTGTTTGGGGGAGGGGAGATCAGAGGTTCACAGCCCAGGATGAATGAAATGTCTATGATGTCAAAACTATCAATGAATGACATTTGGAGGTAACTGTGAATAACTCTGAAATTACCAGCAACAATTTTGTTATAGATTTTCTAATATTATTCGAAAATCAGAGAGAAAAAGCCTCTGCATTTGTACTGCTTCGCAACGTATTAGGGACCACGGTTATAGACCACCTACTTACTGACCTGTTAAACTCTATAACTATGCCACATGTTAAGATTATAATGAGGTTGGCTGTGGGACAGTTTAACCCCATTAAACTATGCCACTCAGGTTTAGAGTTTAAGGAGGTTGGTTGT